>CAKKOB020002662.1:0-11875 GCA_918844115.2 Phlebotomus perniciosus
GTCATATATCTTGTTTTATGTTCAAGAATAATTATGAGTATTTGAAAGTGCCCCATTGTAGTCCTAAGAATCATCATACTATAACAGAAGTAAGCTTAATGTGAGGCCAACAAAAAATAGATAATTATCTCTCTTAAATAACCTAAATAACCTGTTTGAATTATTATTATCAATTTTCCGATCAACTATTGCGAGAATCCAGTTTTAAGTAAAGTATTTTTAAAAAACCGTGTTTTTTTTAATAATATTTTTAATAATTAAAATACACACACGAGGATGACTATTATTTTAGCATAGATGCACCTCTGCTACCCCTTCGATATCATGGTAGTTTAGTGTCTCCTGCTCCAAAAACTTGCCAGTAAAAAGACTTGTTTGAAACTGCCCCTGTTTGAAAGTGCCCCGCTCTCCCCTATACATGTTTTTATATTCAATACTCAAGTGAAACTCATGGGACATCAAGAACTTTTATCCACTTTATATTTTTGTCAAATTAAGTTAAAACTTTATTTGTTGTTTAAATTAGCTCACTTCGCCCCTACTGTATTCAGAGATTGTTTATAATAGTGTTAGAGAGATGAATGATTAAATGCACCGGTTTGTCTCTAAAATTCAGTTAAAGCCATATTTATTCAGAAACTGATCTCACCAAATAAAAATGGATGTTTTCGGACTCCTGGAATTTTGATGTTTTGGCGATTATCTGGACAAGTTACATACATACTCTACGTTTATTTATATTATACCTACTTTTATAATTTCTCGTCACTTCAATGGCTTTTTTCACAGGAAATATGCAAATTTAAATGGTTCATTATGTTAGTGGCTCTTGTTATATTTTCTGAGCACGCGGAGAGAGTGAGAAGTTTGAGGGTGTTGAACACCTTTAGCAGATGTAATACTAGAACCAGCAAACTCACGCCTTCTCCCAGTGTTTTGTACAACACAACATATTATGTTAGTTTGGTAGCGGAATTTCCAGTCAGGGTAGTAGAGGTTTCTTCTTTTGCCTCTCCTGCATCATTTTGCACGCGCACAAGAGGCAAAAGGAGGCAAGTGCGAGAGCTCCTGTTATAGAAAATTTATGAATAGCTGTGGAAAGAAAATGCCTGGAAGAAGAAAAGTTTTCTGTGTGCGGGTGGCTGTAGGAAAAGCCAACTCTTATCGTAGATTATAATGTGGATTTTACTGCATGTATTGTAAGTGTACATTCCCATACAGAAACCCACAATAGAGGAGCATGTACAGAGCCTTTTCTTTCTCTCAAACAATACATCGCACTGCGAGCCGCGAAAGAAAGGGAACTGAGTGATGTGAGTGGGTGGGTTGGTAGAGGGTGGAGGAGCAAACTTATTACATTTTCTCAGTCATTCTAACAAGAATTTTAAATTATATATGTTTGGAAAGTTTTCACTCTCAATGTGTGCAACTTACCAGAGTGTTCCCTATTATGAAAGAAAGTAGATATATGTATAACGAACACACGGTGAGAAGAGTGCCTTTACGGTATGGTTAGCCTATTTAAAAGTCGAAAACTCACCCTGAAAACATGGAGAATCAAGAATTTTGTAAAACACCACCTCATAAATTGAAACTATGGTACTTTGTAAGAGAGTGTGAGAAAATTTCCAATGCATAAACCTCAACAGTGTGAATTTATCCATTTTATCGCGTATTTCATCATAAGAGTGTTGTGGGGGTTAAAATTTTCACCAACATCACATTTGGAATATTTCAACTACTCTCACACGTTGCACACGCTTCCGCATAAAAGCTCTCACGAAATGAACTCTGATGGCAAATTTATTTCAATTTCAACATAAATGTAACATAGCAAGAAAATATCTCATTATGCTGATGTCTCATCCAGCACAATTCTCATCTCTTCGCAGCAATCCCTCTCGCGCCGGTAATTCTTCATTTTCCCGCAATATTTGTGAATGTTTTACAAATTCATCCACGTTTTAATTCCATCCTCGTCTCAGGTTCCACCTCCCCCCGAAGTCTCACGTGAAACATTCTCCAGTTTGTGTGGAGTCACTTGGGAAATTTCCTTTATGCGTCTCATGTTTTGTTTACTCCGACCGCACTCACTGGAATATGCTCTATAATAATGAGGATGAAGCACTTACATTTTGGATAAAGACCAGCAAGATTACATTTATTTTCAACTCCATGTGGCCCGCCCGGTGAGTGGGTGGGAGGTGAAATATTTCCAACATTCAAAGTAAAAGCCATGCAAAGAGAATGTGCAGTACAAGTTCATTTTACCAAATAATTTGTTCCAAATGACACCTAGAATTCACTAAACACAAGAAATCTGTGCTTACAAGGAATATTCAAGATTATAAGTTTTCTGACCAACAAATTCCTTTGCCAAGTTGTACAGTGCAATATTAAACAGTATGTAAAACAAGTGAGATTAACTTGCATTTTAGGTATACTAAGGGTGATGGCACACGGTAGTTGTTATGTTGCATTAAGTCTTACATTCTTGTATTTTCCAGGGGAAAACTATAAAATTTCTCAAACGAATTGTTAAGAAAAATTTGAATTAGCACTAAATATAACTCCTGATTTGACTAAACGACATTTTCTGCTCTTCTCTTGGAGCTTTCCTCTTTGGATATTTCCCAAAAATGTAGAAAAGAGTAATTTTTATAAGAAATTTGATTATTTTCCACTTGAAAATGTAATTAAGTGCATTCTAATGGTGATGGCACACGGCATTGTTCTATCATTAAATAATTAATCTATTAGATCACATTTTCAAGTATAAAACCATCAAATTTCTACTCTTAATCAGTTTCCTCAGCATTATGAAAGATTCCTAAAATGAATTGTCCGGAAAAACTCAAATAATAAAATCGGAAATACGGTTTTTTTTTAAATAGGAGCTTTTAAGTACTGAAAAAGCTCCTGATTCAACTGAATGGCATTTTCTGCTATTCCATTGAATTTTTTCGGGAAATTCCTTTTAGGCATACTTTAGAAATGAAATGAAGCCCTCTATTCGGCAACATTTTGAAATCTGGATTCTTGATTTCTTGAAATATCTTTTTAAGCTTTCCTCATGTTTGACAGATGGCGCACCCTGAAATTTGGTTTTTGGATTTGGATAATGACAATTCGGTGTGACATTTTGTTACACAGAATATGAAATATTGTCGTTATCCAAATCCAGAAACCCAATTTCAGGATGCGCCATCTGTCAAACATGAGGAAAGTTTAAATAGATATTTCAAGAAATCAAGAATCCAGATTCCAAAAAGTTGCCGAATAGAGGGGGAAGATTAGATAGAATTGAAAATTTTATGGTTTCCCTCGGGAAAGTGCTGTTAAATATCATGAATCTGTTGATAGAACTGTAGCCGTGTGACAGCACCATAAGCAATAACTGATCCAAGTAATAATGTATATGAAACTTTTTCCTAATATTTTTTTTCATTATATTGAATACAGTATCGAGGATTAATGGATTTGTTTGAAGATGCCAATATAGAAAATTGAAAATTAATATATTGTTATGTGATGAAAGTTTGAATTTGGGTATATTGTCTGTAATCAGTGATTGTTTTCTCTCCATTTTAAATCCACGAGGAAACTTTGCATCGACACGTATCCCCTTGATGCACCCAAGGATTGTTTCTTAGTTCAAAATTATTATTATTATTAGATTTTGAACAATCTAATCTATTATTATTAGATATGTCCACTTAAGATGTCGCTCGAAGTTGAAAATTAAGTTATAACAAACAGATAATATTATCAATAAAACGTAGGGGAAAACTAGGCAGCTTATTCCCAAGGTATTTCCTTGAAAAAGTAGTAGCTCATATCCCTTATATCCTGACAAGCCATATGGTTTTTACAAGAGTAAAGTCAATTTACAGTCACTTGTCTTTTTACACCCCACAAAATTTATTTTCCAAAATTATGACACATCCGGGTGCAAACGCAGAAAGACAAAAAGATCAAGTTGAGAATACAAGAAATCTGAAGAAATTTCATACTCAGTGGAACACACCATCCCCCTGGTCTCCAAAGGGTGTTTTCGCACCATAAACTAGAAATGACAAGATAATATGTGAACATGCGGTTGCTGGGAGGAAGGACGCACAAGTGGTGGTAGTATGATAGGCATGTGTTACAATTTATGATTAGATAGAGGAGAATATGGCTAGGAGGAGGATAAAATTGCCATTTGTGACTTCTTTTCACTCCCCAAAAAGTTTCCTGGTGATAAGACAATTCTTCCCAGGGTACTTTACACCCTGTTTTTTTCTTCTCAGTGAATTATATTTCTGAGTATCCGCCCAGGATAAAAAATATTCATCCCCTGATTGAGCACTGAAGTTGCTGGTGAAGAATATATATCTTATATTCCCCGAAGTCATTTTGCCCACCTACTGGGTGGGTTTTGGGGGTGTGTGAGTGTGTGGATTTTCCACAAATTTCACAGCCAAAAAAAAATGTGGCTGTAGCAGCATAAGTTTTCGCACATGGTGAATTGAATTTCATGCGCGTGAATGGTGCGACTGGATTAAGGGATATTCAAAATGGGGATATATAGGGCAACCTTTCCACATATAAAAGCTCCAATATGGGCAACTTCACCCGGAAACAGCCCTCGCCTCAAATTGCCTCTCAGTTTTTTTGTAGCATTGCAAACCAGAGCGTACAGAAAAAAAAACGCATGAAACAATATGGAGTATAATTTCATACAAATTGTGTATCCATTCAGAATACTGATAATAGCCATTCTGGGGTGTGGTTCACGTTGTGGAAAAAAATTTAATCACATGCCCCCTCTTTTCCATCTATCCTACCCCTCTCTATCTACATATAAAAAGTATGTATGGCGTGACCAGATCGGGCAAATTCATTGCTTAATTGTAACCAAACTGACCCGCATCGCATTATTGAGAAAAAAATTTATCCAAAATTCAATAAAAATGTAACAATACGTTTTTGATTTTATACATATTTTATTTCTATTGTATTACTAAATAAAATTCATAAAAAGTGTGCATGAATTGACCAAATTTCCCCTAGGGTGGAGTTACCCCTTTCCGCAACTTTGAATATGTATATTGCTGATATTATAAAAGTTTTACTAAATCGGAGAAGCACGAAATGAATCCTTATATTGTATTCAGTGCTATGTTCCAAATAAACCAAGAAATAAACGTATTTCACCCTAAGATTTTCCATTACCGCGATTTATTGAATTGTACGTTTTTCACAGAGTTGAACATTCTTGAAGAAAATCTGCATTTTGTTATTTTTTAAAAATCGCGAGAAAATCAATCGCCCAAGGGGGAGATATTATGGTTGGAAGTGGTGTACAAGTACTATAAGTGGAAGTGCGCGAGAACTTTTGGAAGCGCTAAGCTAACTCTCCAGTATTTTTTAAAACTTCCAAGGAAGAACTGGAGCTTTGGAAAGTTTTTCCAGAGCTTTAGGTCTTTTTTCTAAAGATCTTTCAGAAACTTACAGGAGTTCTTTTCTAAATCCTAAACTTTGTAAAATGTAAGCTTGATTAGCTGAAAGCTTACTCAAAATTCTGTAAAATTTGTAAAGCTTTAGGATAATTTTTCAGAATTTTTGAAGTTCTCGCTATTAAAAGCTTTAAAACTTTTCTTAGAAAGCTTTCTTAGAAAGCTCTAGAAAGCTTTCTTATAATGCTCCAGAAAGCCTTTTAAGAAGGTTCTTCAAAGCTTTCTTAGAAAGATCTAGAAAGCTAAAGAAAGCTTTCTTAGAAAACTCTGAAAAGCTTGATTTGAAAGCTCTTTAGAAATTTAAGCTTTGGGGAGCTTTTCTACAAAAAAGTGGAGGTGTTGAAAGTGTTGTACGTCTTTTTCACCATAATATCTCCCCCTCGTAATCGGCAATACTTCCTATATTTGCTGTGCAATATTTAATATTTATCAATTGGGTCAAATTTGGACCATTTGGAACTGCCGGAAAGCGGCGGCAAGAGTGACGAAAAAGGGTGAAAATCACATAAGCATGCAAAAAATGATTTATTTTAGTTAAGATACATATGGTTAAAATTCTCGGGAAATCTCCTAAATGTATTGAAAAATAATGATTCATAAGCATGTCTAAAAGAATAATCATTTCAATAGGAGAAAAATTGTAAAAGTAAAATGCATTAAAAACTCTGAGTGGCGGAAAGGGGTTACTCCACGCTAGATAAAGGGAGATCTTATACAAGCAGCATGAAGTAGGGACTATTGTCATGAACAGAATATGATAACAAGATGAACACGCTGAGGTATCAAACCTTTATCAAATTTCATCCCGATCGTTTCGTATCCCAAATATACTTGAGAAATATTTAGGCGATGGATAATTTCGGACTCCTGGAGTCACACCCAGACTGGAGATTTGGTAGTTTTAGGGGTGATTCGGCCAATTTACATGTATTCCCTAGATTCCCTACCTATTTAGTTTACACTCTTTCATTTCACGTCATATCAGCTGAATTTTTTCACCCTTCTGCATATATGATTTTATTGAGGTCAAAAGGTGAAAAGACTGGAAATGAAGGTGTCCATTTGAATGGAATTCATATATTTCAGTTGAGATAGGCAAGCGGACAAACATGAATAAATCACATTTTTGTAACCCGATATATTGAAGAGGTTTAAAAATAGTTTTTAAAACTTTTTGATTCGAAGTAGATTTTTAAATATTTTAACCAGTGAATAATGTATGAAATAATAAATTGAGAACATTCCATTCTCAGTTAAAATTTTAGAGCAAGATTTTACATTTTGAGCAATATGTATTTACTGAAAATGCTATGCATTTAGTAACTGGTGCATAAATTGAATTCCTCCATGATACAATATTTACAGAGGTATTTAATAAATGAAATAGTATAGAGAGATGAAATTGAATTATTCGTCATAAATCATTATAATTGCCATCCACCTTTCAACTATGCTACAAACAAATTCTTCATTCCAGTGCCCTTGATGCTGCTATATATGTTACCCCGCGTCAATCCCAATTGCAAAACCTCTTCCTCTCTCACTCGGTATTCCAGATTACACACAAAATCCATAGAGTGGTTGGAATATTTCGTGCAAAAGGGAGGGTTAGCCACACAATCAAAAAGAGCCAAAAGCTTAAAGCTTCACATGTCATTCGAGCTGTATATATGTATATACATTTTGGTGAGTATGATGACCTACAGCCATTCATTAATCATGGTCAACGGAGCTTACCTCATTGTTTAATTGCATTTTAGAGGCCATGTGTGTGTGTATGTATGCAATGCAGCTATTCAACGCCATTGAAGTCATTATTTTGAGCACCCACCGCCTCATCCTCCCTCCGGCTAGCCGGCAATCCCCGTAATTTATTATTTTTGAACATTAATTATTGCTGTATGGATATTCAAACGTGAAAATATGATATCTTCCCTACAATGAGAAATTCAGATTACAAACACCTCTCTCTGCTTTTTCATTCCCCAAAAACCTTCAATGTATGAATTTCTGAGGGTTGAAATTTTTATTTTTTAACAGACCCCAATTGTGATTAGATCTCACAATAAATAACCATTGAATGTCCTGAATGATTGCGAATATTTAAGCGTGTCTCATTTTCCTCCTTCCTCTTCTCGCTTTGCTACCAAATTGCCGTTTTTATTCTCCATTCTTATATACAAACTCCCGGATGATTTTTCATCCCTTTACCAACACCCCTTCCATGCGAGGAAGCAACTGACAAAGTTTAAAGCGCTCTCTGGCAGTGTCTTGTGTGAAAGGTCCTAAAATTTTCCGTATGAATGTCACGTCAGAAACGTCTCTCTTTTGTACATTCTATGTGTGTTTTGTATTACACTCTGGCGTATGAGAATCTCAAAGTTGCGACAGACAGAAACAACAGCCGGCAAAAAAGCGGATGCTGAAGGGAAAAAATTGACTTGAGTATTTTGCTTCCTGCTTTTCAGGGAGAGAGAGAGAGGGAGCTTTTTTTCTTTTAATATAGGTCTCTACTTCGTTCCTCTACTGTGTCTTCATTTTCCTGGCTCATTCTCTTTTTTTCTATATGGACTCCTCTCCATTTTCAGTGGATTGAGAATCAAGGGTGGTGGGCTGAATGTGATGACATTCCCAATGCTGTGTCATTGTTGTTAATGTCTTTTCATCAGAACAACTTAAGAAAGGAGGAGTCAAAAGGAAAGAGCTTTCGGCGATTTCGTGATTAATATTTTTTCCTCCCTTCTCTGTCACCTCATTCCATCTCTCTTACACCGGGGAAAATTGGGGGATTTTCCCCACATTGCCATCTTCTCCATTGAGAAACATCTTCCACGAAAATAATTCCTCTCGTTCTCTCTCTTCCTCGCACCATCACAAGGTAGATGACACCTTTTTCGTCCTCAGTAAAAACAGAGTAGTAAAAAAAAGCGCAGGATGGAAGAGATAAAAGTTTTTTAATTTGAGACAAGGTAAAACGCAAATGGTATAAAAACGATGCGATCCCATAGTCTTTACGGTTTGAACAAAAACCATGAAAGTGTGGGTATGAGAAAATTCTATACACAGATTGTATCAGGTTGGGGACCAGTTTTTTGAACTGGTGTTCCTTCCTAAATCCTTGTTCTTCTGTAATAGGTTATCGAGTCACTGCAGAATCCTAGTATATGGGGCGCTACATGCATTGGGATCCTAACGTTCCAAAAGTGCTACGGATTTAAAAAAAATCCGTACAGCCTAAAGCCAGATCCACATGAGGGGCCTTAGCTCCTCCTTAGCGAGGGACTAAGTAGCTTAAAACTTGATGTCTATGGTTAGCTTTAATCTGAAGACTAGCTTATAGCTCAAAGCTAGCTTAAAATTTAGGGCTAACCTAAACCTAGAGGCAGTATAAAGTTGAAGGCTAATGTAAATTTAAGGGATAACTTAAAACTTTAGGCTAGGTTTAGACCTAAAGCTTAACGACCAGTCTAAACTCTAAAGCATAAGATTAAACTAAAACTTAAGGTTAACTTAAAACTTGAAGCTTGGGACTAGATTAGGGCTTATTATTTATTTTGTAAGGCATGACTATAGACTTATAGGAGTTGGGAACTGAGCTTGCTCTTGGTAAAATTTTACTTTGTCAAAGTGATTTAAAAAAAAAGATTATCACAAATCTAGCCCCAAGCTTCAAGCTTTAAGCTAACCTTAAGTTTTAGGCTAGTCTTATTCTTTAGAATGCGCGTTATAGCCCGCATACACTTGGAGTTTAGCCTAGAAGACTTAGCGGCTAAAACGGGGCTTTTACTGGAGTCTTTTCGGATCGCACTTAGCCTAAGCACCAAAATAACTTTCTAAGAAAATTCCTTTGCCAAAAGCAGGTCTATCGAAGCCCTGAGCCTCGATTTAGCCACTAAGTCTTTTAGGCTAAACCCCAAGTGTATGCGCGCCTTTAGACTGGGAGTCTAAACCTAGACTCAAGTTTTAAGCTAACCCTAAGTTTTAAGCTAGCTCTGAGCTATAGGTATAGGCTAGCCTTAAGTCCTTTACAAACATGGGGATAAGCCGAGAGGAGGCTTAGCCACTTCATAGCCATATAGCGGGGAAACACTTAAGACTTAAGTCACTTTCACAACATTAGCAGAAAACGACTTTTCGAGACTTAAGTCGTAACAGTATGCCGGCTATTATGCTTTAAGTTTTAAGCTACTTAGCTCTTCGGTAAGAAGGAGCTAAAACCCCTCTATTATAGCTTTAGGCTCTAAACTAAATAATCCGGATTACCACAAGTTTGGTTTCTATTACGAGTTGCCTTCCATTGTGTTCCTGCTCCCATAAGCTAGAATACGTGATCACTTATCTTGTAATACTTTCTTTCTTCACCTGAAGTTAACCTCAGAAGAATTTTTCATATACATTTTTGTCATCCCATGCAAAATGACGGTATCCACCCCTCTTTATACGCAGTTGCTAAAGTACATCTTATACTCAAAAAGTAGTTTTCTCGCAATTTGAATTAATTTTTCCCTGTTTTATTCTCATACCACTTCCCTCCCCTTCCCGGCGATGCTTTGAGCATTCTTGTTCTTTTTCTTAAGAAAAAAAGAAGAAGAGAATTCTTGTTCTTTTTCGCCCCTTTCTTTGTCTCTTCGTATTTTCTTTGGTCTTGAGATAAGTTTTAGCAAAGCATATCAGACAGGACAGGGGCATGGGTTAAAATGAAATGCAAAACAGGGACAAACTTGCTGCAAAATGGTGTACAACGTCGCTGTAAATTTCAACAGCTCAATGTTTCGAGTTTTAGATATTTTATTGTAACAACAATGTTTTTTTTAAGCATATTAGGCGTTGGTAGTCTTATAAATCATGAGGCAATAGAAAGGATATTTATAGAATTGTTAAATGTTATGTACAAATTTGACATGTATGTTTCCCTTGCTCATGACAATAACTTCACCCTTGGGAAATACTAGAGTTAGAGGATATAAATATTTCGTGTGACAAAAATAAAAGAGTAAAAATGAACATAAATTCTTCCCAGAAGAAAAGAGAGAGAGAGAGAGTGAGAAAAAAGAACCTACCAAATACACACGTTTGATGACAAAATAAAACTCCTCAGAAGATCAGATAATATAAAAACGCCAAACGGATTTCTGGAGAATACTCTCTATGGTGTAACAGTCAACTTGTGATGGGTATATGGGTGAACTTTGGCACAGGGGGAAAGTCACCCTCTTGAAAATTTTGTTTAGAGAATTTTTTTTCTTTTTACAATAAAGAAAAACATATAGGTAAAACGTTATATATGGGGAAATATGATGATAAAATGGAAGTGAAGAAAACTGGGGAATATCCTTGGGGGTTAGTGTGGCTGCTTACATGCCACTCCTTAGCGAAGCTTTTGGAAAATGCTGCTTCCCATGCAAAGCGCCATAAATTGCTCACTTTGGAAATTTAATTTGCAAGTGTTAAAAAATTCAGTGAAATCCCAACCCGTGAGAAGAACAAATGTGGAAGAATTCAATTTCACTTGTTGACTTTGTATTATTGTGCCGCGTATATATCCATTTTTTTACTCCCCCCCACCCTAACCACCCCAAATATCTGTTACCCAATACAATACTTCGGAGATGGGTGAGAAATGTAATAAAGACGCTATATCTGTGGAATAAGTAGGTAGAAATTTCACAAATGTAAATATATGAATGTATTATACCCCATCCAGCCAATTTCACCAGCATATATACCTATACATTATATAATATTGTAAATCTAAAATATGGGAGGACAAATGCAAAAGTAGAAATGGAGAAAGCATTATATTTTGCTTATGATTCCCTTCTATTAAAACTTTTCTAATAAATGATAAGTTGGTAGCAAACATGTGCTTGCTATTTGATTCAGACAAGACCTAGGAATGGAGAAATATCTCTGTTTTCCGAATAAGGGTGCTGGCGCACAGTATTACTTTTGTCAATAGATTCTGGAAATCTATCAAATTTCCACCTTCTCCTATTTCTCAGGAATTATTCGATGGAAATCCGAGAAACTCTAGCGTGAAATGCTGTTCAATTTAACCAGGACACTTTACAATAGTTAAAAGCTTCTTATTCGAATGAATTGCATTTCTGCCTCTTTTGTTAAGTTTACCCAGAAAATGTCTTATAGAGATTTTCCAGTAATACCTCTGAGGTGGGATATGATTGCAAATTTGATGGGTTTTCACTGGAAAAAGCAATAATTCAGCTTAGGGGGAAGTGGGGATGCTTCGGAGGTGGGGCAGCTTCAAAACAGGAGTTTTTCTCATATATTTTACCATAGAATTTTCCCATACACTAACACAATTTGTAAAGGATAAAGGGCATTATCCTTTACAAATTGTGTTAGTGTATGGG
>CAKKOB020002663.1:0-11873 GCA_918844115.2 Phlebotomus perniciosus
TATAGGATCTCCCGTATTCTTGAGACCTCTGTATCCTTCATGTTAAGCAACATATTGTTGTGATCAATTGGATGACAAAAAATATTCACACCGCCTCACAAAGGGTCTCTCGAGTGTGAGCCGACAATATGATACAAGCATTAACAATATTTGAGAGACGATGCCAGAACAATTCTTTAAAGTGTTCATCAGGCACTTTGACGAGGATGAATAGACATACTTGAGGATGGAATTTTGGCTGCGAGAGAGATGGAAAGGATTCGCTTTTGTGTCTCATAATGACAAATATCGAATAACATCCAGCAGACGATCCCATTTAGTATAATCGCCATTATCAGCATATCTCTGTGTGCCTCCCGCTCTAGTTTTCCCGAGAGTGGCATATCGAGCCCCTTTTTCGAGGTAATTTGATTCAATTGTCTCCAAAAACCACCACCTCCAGTCGCCTCCATCTCAGGTTCTTTGTATAAGAACTACGAGATTGTGAGAAGAGGTTCATATGTGTAAATTATCAGCAATTCGTCATGCTTTTACCGAACAAGAGATACGTTTATGTAAATTCCTCGATGATGGATAAAACTACCATATATCAGTTGGAGGGGTCCCTCATGTGATGTCGGAGATGAAATAGAGGAGACAGAAATTGGAGATTATTTGTTACGATATCAAATTTATAAATGCCGGGTGCTTCATCTATTCCATCCCGAAAAAGGGATAATCATCTCTCCGATGGTGGTAATTTTCAATTTCAACATTCCCATCATTGTATGCAGATTTCTTTCCCCAAACAATCACTCAGGAGGTATCGAGTTTGTCACCCTTCATTTATCAATTTTTCGCGCTCAATATGAAAATACACATCACACTTCCTAGGTCCTGATTTGAATATTATATTTTCTTTCATTCCAAATAGTCTCATAGTATTTGCATATTTATTTACTGTGTCGCTTTTTCTTCTTATCAAACCGATTGGAGTTTTTCCATTACATTTTTTCATCTAGTTTTTTTCTGAGACATGTCGTGAGGGGTGATTTTTTTCTCCCTTGGGTGGGAAATGAATACCCAGGCCACCCAGAGAGACGATATCACTCATTTCGTTTTTTGCCATTTCGCTTTCAGGGGGTTATCAAGGATAATTCTAATGATGGACCAGCAGTTGAAGCGTGAAAATCCAGGCGCGAATAGGGCGATATAAGCATCGGAACTCAACATCCCAAAATGCAACTTTTCCGGGGTCTTAGGAACTAAGCAGCATGACTAATCGAGGTTAATACATTATTTTTATTTACTAACCGCGTCGCACACCGGCTTGAAGTCTCATTATTGATTGCTGATGTAATTCATACACTCTCAGATTTCTTTTTTCCCATGCCAGATGCGCGTTCCTGGATGAGGAGAGAATTAATATCTGAGACCTCTCAATGAGCCCCAATTAGACGATATTCTTCCGTCATTCACCATTGTTGTGCTTTATTCTGGGCAGAAGAAGGTGAAGTGCTCATTGTCCTGTGACGAATTATAAATAATTGATCCCATTTATATTAGTAATCCACTCTCAAGAGTTTCCTCCAACATCATCTGTGAGTCACCAGAAATTCTTAATTCTGTGTCATGCTATTTTTCAAATTCCGTATTGCTTGCTCTTAATTTCTATTGTCCGAGAGATTTATTATATGAGTTCTTCTGATCTGGGTATGTTATTGAAAAATTTCACTTAGAAACTCCTAAGGATTACCAAAGAGCATCATCCTATCTTTTTTTGTGATTAAACTATGCGTCTTTTTAATTATTCCCATTGTTGTGAGAATCTCTTCAATATTTCACCGAATTCCATCCACTGTCTTCTCATAAATTTTAATTGTATATTCATCCAGCAGCAAGAACAAAGGCAAACTACAAGAACTGCGAAGGGACATTTTTAGCGGAAAGACTGGAAAAAAAACTTAAATAAACTTCTTACTTTATGACTGAGAAGAGCCATGAGATTTCGCAACGGAAATTGAAAGGAGCAGGAGACAGAATCTTCTATAAGGAGTGACTTGGGGTGTCTTTAATCCAACATCCACATTATCATTCTCATGAATATGTATTGTGGGCAAAAAATGACGACTTTTGCCTCCACTTGTAATTCAATTAATTCGCTGTCGTTTCTCCTCCAGGATAATCTCATTCTTTTCGGTGTTTTTTTTTCAGCATCCTTGTGCCAACATCTTCTCAAAAGGACACTGAGAGGAAAAATCAATTGTGCACCATGTGCAGCGGATCATAAATAATTATTATCTCAACAATCGGTGTCGTTAACAGCCAAACGATTCTTAGTAATTTAGCCCTGCATCCCAACTATAAAATCCTGCAATTTCCAATATATTTCCTCGGGAAGAAGGGAAATGTTGTAAAATTTGTAGGATATGATAAATATTGTTTTTGCACTTTTATAGTATTTTTATATGTATTTCAACATGAGAAAAATACACCCCGCCTCTGCAGATTTTCCACATATTATGCTTGAAAAAAAAAAGAGAATAAAAGAATGAAAAATTTTATAGTTCTCTCCAGCGTTTACATGAAAAATATATAGGATTTAATGGGGAAATCCTTCCCTGATATTAGTTTATTTTTATTGTTTGATGAGTTTGCATGAGAATAAATATTCTGCAGAGATTCCATTCATTTTATTGACACTCAAATTTCAACTATAAATTATCCTGGAATTTATTAAAATTTATCTGTCAATTATTTCACGATGAATCGTCATATCTTTTATATGGACATTTGGAAGGAGGGACCTTCGAGAAAAGAAAGTGGACATAGATTTGAACGAAGTGTGTGAGATTCATAATTCACGCAATAAATATCACATTTATGGTGTCTTTACGTTTCTCGCTACATTAACCCTTTATTCCTGCATATGAGGAGGTATTGTGGACAAAAGGGAGAAGGTCATTAAGTGGCGGATATGGAAAGGACAATGATTTCACCATTCATATTTATATTCGGCAAAGAAGTATATGACTAGCTGGCTGGCAAACATCGGATAACACCGCCAAATATCCCAGCAATTTTAACCCTCTCTCAACTTTCGGTGAATCAAAATGCTAAATTATACAGTTGTCTGTATTTTGCTGGCAGAAAATATATTAATGTCACATTGTTGCACGATGATGAATCCTCTAACATCCATTTGGCACCCACTCACCGTGCAATTGTGCCCCCCAAACCCATCTCTTTTGCAATCGAGGGGTGGTTTCATCAGTATATTTCAACCCTTTCTCGTCAGTTATTGTTCCAGTAGATAAATTAGGCATCTGGAAAGTTTTCAGGCCGGAAACTGCATCAACCGCTCTATTGTGACTCTGGGAGAACAAAAAAGGTATAAAATTTGAATATTTATTGGATTTATGATCTGTGGCTATGTTGCCAGGGATGTTGTGCGGGAAAATTGAGAAAATTCGCCTCCTCATCGGCACTCTGCAAAATTTAATAGACACATCTCAAAAGGGTTGGAAGCATTTTGTGGTGTTCTTTTGGTTTTTAGGAGTTCCTCCTCGTCGATAGAATTATTTCATTAATTTTTATGCGGGTCCTCGCATTAAATGTTCAAGTGGTTTAGCGGTGTAAATGATTTAATTAGACATAGGTTTCTTTTTCTCCATAAGATTAAATTTCTTAAAAGCATTATATACTCTCAGTCCCTCCAGTCCCCATTTGTGATATCGAATAACCCAAAAAGCGATCTATTAGGCAATTGATCATTTTTCCACATTAGGGTGGAGATCGAGCAACAATAAGAGGCTTCAGCATTTCGTCTCTCATCATCTCAAGTGTGACACAGAATTGGAGAGCGGTGTTGCATGCGATGCGGAGGAAGATTTCGAATTGAACACTTGTGCAGCCGCTTCCAGTCCAATGGGCGCACAAGAGTGTGTAGGCCCTAGTCCAATGCAGACAGGAGATACTCCACCATCCCAGCGTAGTGTTATTCACATCACGATTCAGGGTGTTTACCTTTGTTCAAGGTCAGTTTTACAAACGATTTTACGTTGTTGCACTCTTGGTCGTGTAGAAAGAAAGAGAAAAGAGTCTGTTTACGATATCTCGTATATATAGCATCGCTATGTATTTGAGCATCATCTCAAATGAACACTGCAGCTCTTCTGTGTTTATTTTGGTTCTCCTTTTTCTCCATGCTCTCGCTCTTCGTCTTATGGCTTTCCAGTTTATTTAATTTTCCCTTCTATACGATTTAAATTTTTAACATCCATTTCGTTCTCTGATTGTTTTGCTTCCATACTTACTCTCTGCTTTGGGTAAACGGAAGACTTTGCGTTTCGCCTAAGTGTTCCTCCGCACTGGCCAGGCTGCTGGTGGATGAGGGACTTCTGTGCAGTGGCCACTTGCGAGACAATTTAAGGCCTCACACTCCAATTTGCCACTGCACTGCCTCGGATATATAATAATCATGTTTCACTGGCTTTTATGACTTATCATGGGTAAATTGCGTAACTTTAACTGCGAGAAGAAAAGGTCCCAAGAAATACAGAAAATTTCTTCCGCGAATAAAACAGACCATTCATTTTAAAACTAATTTAAGAAATATACTTTACACAGAGAGTATAATTTTCGCTCTGAAGGAAATCGAGCAGTTTGCTAATTGCTTCTGCCATCGTTTCTTTAACAAAACTCGATTTCTACCACTTGGGCATTTTTTGGCAATTCCTCTGAACACTTGTGGATCCAAGCGAGGGGATTTTTTTCAACAGATGTCAGATGTCTTTAGCTCCTCTTCTGTTTGTCCTCAATAAACACATCTCTCGTGTATCGATGGTGCGACGATACGAGACTCGATTCTCGGGTGCAGTGGCAAGATATGGACGCCGCGGAGAGAGATATGATGGCAAAATAATAGAAATTATGTATCACGGTAGTGGAAGACTGATGCCCCGGAGGTTCGAGGAGAGCCCCCAGTAGAGGTAAAAAACCTATTCTTCATTTCTAATCATATATCGTCAATTAAGGCTTAATTGCTTGCTGCGACAGGGAGGGAGACCAGAAGCGGAGCACGGGGAGGAGATAGGAGAAAAAGAAGTAATAAATTGAAAAGATTACATGAAAAACAGCCCATCATCATCATTATCAAATCAAAACAGAAGCCAAAACGTCATCAACGTACAGCCTCCAACTCTTGTTTTTATGCTCATCATCGACAATCCCCGGCCATGCTCTCTACATCTCTTCGCTTTTATTTTATTGTTTTATGTACATCCACCCAAATTAACGTACGCCGTAAAGTGCGCCTCATACACATCCATCTTATTATTGTGATTAAGAAAAGACGAGAAAATAGAGTGAGAAAGATGAGAGGCAGTGCAAGTGAACAGAAGAAAGACGCTCAAGAGGCAAAGCAAAAAACCAGGGAACCACTTCACCACAAGAAGAAGCGTAAATGTGTGGATATTCGATTTTAATTTATGTGTTTCATGGGGCTTTAGAATCTGAAGAGGCGAACACATTCGGTTTTTCATTTTCTGCGTGACTCTGTGCAGGAGCCGAGATTTGATGAGATGAAATTTGCACCTGATCGCGATAGGTTCCGGGAGAACCTAAAAGCTATGATGCGCCCATCCTCGAGGGCGTCCAACCCACGCCAGTTGCAAACAGAAGCCACTCATGATGGCTTTCTTGATTGATAACTCAAGAATAGAATCGAAAAGCGAAAAGAGAGAAAAGGCATTAACTTAAACGAAACACTTACAATATTTCTTTTTTTTTCTTCTCCATCGCAACATCCATAACAGAGGCACACCAGTTGCACGTGTTCATATTTTTGTCGATGGACTCAATACACATCTCACCACGGGAGAAAGATTTCAATTTTGAGGCGAGCAGAGAGAAAACGACCAAATTGCCAGGCCTGTATGAGAGACCAAGTGTGACCGAGATGTTGAGCAAAAAGGGCAGATTTCTAAACACTTCTTATTACTCTATTAGCCTCCACTACTATATGTACAATAGACTGCCGTATTACAGCTTAGATTGAGCCCTTTCATATCCCCATGCTTAATTGCAATTGCCAGAGAGACCTCTCCTCCCTGGAGTCAGCAGATGCGCGAGTGACTTTACAATTATTTAATTATTACGCAGCATCATACCTAATTGTTCCCCAAGATGATTATTGTCTCGAGGAATAAGTTGCACTGGAGGCGCTCTCATTCGCGATGGTATCTCCAATGTATATAGCAACCACGGGGCCCAAGATGCCCAGTCAACGCGAATAACTGTAATTTAATCACTTTTATTTTTTAATGTTTGGTCCAATTGTGTAACGGGACTTAAGGTGATTACCTTACTTACAATTAATGTCAAGAGAATAGATAAAAGTAAATAGTTCCAGAGAAATCATTACACCGAGAGGGTATCTAATTTATTCTGTCCTCTTACTGCGCATAAGTCAGGGAAACGTTCACGGTAAGGTGCGTACCAGGAAGTTGAAGCTGGTCATCACAGGTTTGTGCGAAAAGTAGAGACTCTGCGGTGAACAGCCCAACATCCGATAAGAATTAATCAATACAAGGAGGTTTATTATTTCACTCTTCTCTAGATTCTAATCTTTGAAGGGCAGTTCCTGAAAGATAGACGAGGAAAGCTACAGGAATTGCTATATGTAATCCAGTTTTCATTTCGGCTTTCAAAACCTTCACATGGTGTATCTAATTTTCAGAATACAACGCAAAAGATATCCAATATTTTGTCCTCAAATTACCATGCAAACTTATTTGACTTTCAAAAACGACCCATAAATCATCAATAGATATTTGTGCTTCACCAAAAAAAACAGTCCTCAAACTATACGCTTCGATAGATAACAATCCTAATTTTTTGTCGCAAGATTTGCAAAAAAGGGCAAGAAAATGAGAGGGAAAAGAAATTGCTTTTAGCAAAAGTATAAATTGTCTATGGACAGAGCAGCGCAGCAAAAAAATGAACAGCAAAAGACTTTAAATGCTGGTCAAACAGAGATAACAGTCACTTTGGATGGAAATTGGAGTCGCCGTTCGGTTTACACACAATCAGCAGTTGAGAGGTACCTAAAGGGAGCCCATTTGGAGTGAGAGACAAGTTTAGACACGTATTATCTTGTAAGAACCTTTTCTGCCTCCGCGGGGTATAATTATTCCTCGGTGGTTGCATCTCTGAAACCACTTGTTGGGCGTCTGAGATGGAGACTCCAAGGCGCTCTTGGGCTGGAAAGGGATTGATCGAGAATCTCAGCGACTATATGGACTATATCTATCACTTTTGGGATGTATCATGCTATCGTGTGGGTCAAGTGGCCGAGCATTTGCTTCCAAAATGAGTGTCTCGGTGGATGGAAGAACATTTGAAGAAAATCCCAGGTAGATAAGACAAAATGCGCGTCTGAGACAGGACTGTGTCTCTTGACTCGTTTTTTCCCCAGGTCTCCACTTTTCAGGTAAAGTCTCGATTTCTTATCTCTTTTTATGCCTCTTTTCGGGTTAGTTTTAATTTTAGATGCGAAGACCGGAATATAAAATATAGATGGTGAGTGATTTATACTTTTTTTTCCTGTGACCAATTTACCCTTCCATTGTCCGAAGGCGATATTTCAAGGATTTTCTGATGATGCTCACACCTGAGTCAACCTACACGGTGTTTGACACTCTATGACGCCCCTCATTGAGCTAGTCCCAGGTGGAGATTGCACTTTAATTGATCATTTTAATTTACAACCTCATCTCATTTCGCAATGAGGATCATTGGCGCAGTTTTGCACATCTGCTGGCAATGGAGACAGAATATTAACCTCCGTAGGATCTGATGCCAATGATTCCATGTGTTGTGAGCGAAGAGATGGAAGAAAACACGAAGCTGCTGGAAAAAAGTGTTAAAAATAAACGTTAAAAACAATTATCAACAATAAATGGGAGACCAGCGAGTCTTCAACGTCTTTTTACGTCTCCCCCCACCCTTTTTCCGAGATCGTTATAGGGAAAAGAGAGAAGAAGGAAAAAAAAGGTTACAAAAAACCAACACACATAAACATTAAATCAAGAATCAGATTGAAAAAAAGGCCACAGGTGTTCAAATCCATCCCATTTGTTGGTGTTCACGAAGCTACGATCAATTTTACTTGAGATCACAAGATCTGCATTATACATCGTATATACCGGTCCTCCCTATATGCACTCCATATTGCCGTACACTTGGCTGTTATATAAAATTTGAACTCCTCCAAACGAATACACCTACATCGCGGTGCTCCCTTGGAGCGATAGCGTGGCAGTGAAGTTGGCCGAAGAGGTAAGTATACAAGGTGAGTTTTGAATGTCTTGCGAAGATACGTTTTGGATCTTGTGGTGTTGTTGAAGCCAAGGTGTTTTGATGAGATGCTCTTCTATTGTTTTTGTTAAAAATCTTAACTAAATTTCTATTCAATATTACACACTTAGCGTGATCCCCCATAGAACCCATTCTAATAAAGCTTAAAAGCCACAAAACACTGTTACAAGAAGCATAACATGGCAATGTAAGCACCTTGTATCCCATAAAGAGCTCACCACAGGTTTCAGAGTGGGTGTACCCAGATCCAGATTTTCCTCTTAATACTTTTACCTGCGTGCAGAGAGATCATCTTGTGTGTAAGGTGGATGAGCAGAGGCAGACAAATTGAGGACCGGTTTATTTCTTCCCAGTGCTTCTTTCTTTGGTTACCTTTTTTTCTGCCTCTTACCTTTCCCTCCATTTCTTGCACGCCGTTCCTCAGCTATAAAACTCCAGCATATAAACTCCCATTATATCCACATCCCATTTATTATTGGAAGGCCTATATAGGTGGAGATGTTGTGCTTGTCTTCTCCCCCTCGAACTTCTTTCCTAACTCATGTGTCAATTTGGTTGATATTTGTACGCAAAATGACCCCACGACGGACCTCTTGTAGCATCTTTCAATCTTAAGTATTTAAGAACTAAAATGACAGATTATCACGAGGTTGATGCAATTCGTTTAATTTACGATTACCAGTAAAGCCATGCAACAAAGTTGAGTCGGGATTAGGCAACACCATCAGTAACAGCAGTGCAATTAATCGCATATTGACCTTGCTTGTGGATAGAATATTTTGCATGGTGTACACACAAAAGTGTTTTTGTACCTCAGCCAATATTAATCTCACTATTGAACAGCTGTTGAATATGGCAAAATGTCTCTCAATTGATCATGCAAATTCGCCAACACCTAACCCACATATATACATTATATAGAGAATAGATACCCAAAGGGGTATTGGAACCTCAACAAAAGAAATCATAAATACGGTTATATCGAAGTCACGGTGGCGAAAAGAACAATATTTCACCCGTTGATAGAATGTCCCAGAATTGGAAGTTACAAACCTGAAACTTCCAACAAAAGCCAATCATGTGGAACACTTAATCTCTTTTAAGTTCATTTGGCTGAAAGTGGGTGGAACAGAATTAATTACAATTTGTACCTTCTCTTGCGGAGGGTACATAATATACTTTTTAAATAATCACTTTAGCACTTACCAGGGAGAAGCGACTTGTCATCTTTTATGGCCTGATCACGCCTTCAGTTTCTTCGTGGAGCCAAATTAAAATGCACTGACTTGAGACAAGTTGTTGTTGGACCTGGTTTTTGAGAGCCAAGATCAAGGGGCCATCAATATGGAGAATCTCTGCTCGTTAAACCAAAAGCTTTAAGCCAGCTTTAAGCTAGCATCAAGCTGAAAGTCAATAATGAGCTTAAACCAGCTTTAAACTTTAGGTCATCTTCAAGCTTAAAGCTGGCCTTAAGCTTTAAATAATCTTTAAAGACTTTAAATCATCTTCAAGCTTAAGGTCAGTCTTTAGTTTTGAGATTTTAGCCATAACTATAGACAGCTTTAATTCAGTTTCAAGCTTTAAGCCAGCCTTGAGTTATAAAATAAGCTTATAACGCCTATAAGAACAATTTTTTGTTAATTTTTAAATTTATTTATATTTTTTTAAATGCGTTTTAGAATACTATAGAGCATTTTCAAGTGTTTAAAAACTTTTTAAAATTAAAGCATATTAGGTTTTAAAATCGTTTGAAGTTTGTTACAGCGTTCTAAGCTAAAAGGTATTTTAAACAGTGTTTAAGCCGTTTAAAGTGGTTTAAAACCTTCAAATAGTATTCCAATCATTCTGGAATTACCTTCCCTGTATCTTAAAAACCATTTAATCGAGCATACCGCGAGTGCAAAAGTCCTCCGTTGTAGAATTTTTATTTCTTTTGCTCCCTCAACACTCGAAAGGTTGGGGCTTTAGAGTGGATATTGAATTAAAACGAATGGCCCATAAAGACATCGTACGTTACAAGTAAGTATTAAGTACAAGATGGGACAAACACACTCCTTTGGACATACTCAAATGATGGTGATTCAAAGTGTAATCTCTGAGGCGGAGGCAAGCAATTAAAATCTCTGAATTAAATTAAAAGCACACAATCTGTGAGATGATAACACAATAAAAGGCATTTTATGCTTCTGTATGTTGACTCCGGACTGAGGTGTGCTCAGCACACATTTGAACTTCATATTTGTTATGTTGGCTATGGGCTTTACAATAAAATACAATAAATTGAGTTAAAAATGGGAGAAAAGAAAAAGCCTCTGTAGTAAATAAAACGTCCAATCTCGCCAGTAATACCCTTTTTCTTTTCCTCCCATCCAGAGCGCGGACCTCTGTTTGGTGCGTTCAGGTGTTATATTCTTGCATCTCGGAGAGTCGTTTCAGAGCTCATTTAAAATTCAATCCGTAACGAATGTGTGGGGCTACTGTATTACCCACACCGAGACTAATTTCGTATCATAAAAAACAGCTCGAAAGCATCATTTTATTTATACGTTACACGTCTGGAGGAGGCTCCTCGCGGGAACTGGTCTCTTCAGCATCCAACTGGCTGCCAAGAGCGAGCGATTATTTCGTGCTTTATATTCCATCTATACAAGAGTTATATCCTCATGCACAGAGGATTATTATTAACACCGGGACCCATATGAGAGATGGTGAGGTGGATTCGAGGAACGATGACCAAAACCGCAGTTTTTTGCTCGCACAACAAAATGTGTGTAAGTGAAAAAGACGAGAATGATGATGATGAATTTTGTATGTTGCCAATGGGTCTTCCTTGGAGGGTTTTGCAGGTTTTGCATTTGTTGTAAAATAAAACAACATTGGAGAAAAAATGACGCAAAATTACGTGGAACAAAATCTTCTCATCTAACACCCTTGCTAGACATGGTCAAATCCCCATCTCATCTCATTTCATTACGTTCAGTTTTCACTCAGAGTGTCTGCTTGGCCGAAGCTGCGATCAAGGGGGCGATATTATGGACCAAATGGTGTACAACACTCTCAGCACTTCTACTGTTACCATAGAAGGTTATGAATTTTTTTTAAGTTGTATAAGTTTATGCAGAAGTTCTACACGGTTCTTAATGTTCGCTACGAATTTTAACGAAAGCATAGAAATTTATGCAGGTTTCGCTTTTTCAAAGCTCAGGTTTTTTTTAAAGCTTTGTTGAAACTCAACATACAGGTTCTTCAAAAAGCTTGAAAGCTTTGTTGAAGCTTTCTACAAAATATTTACAAAGCCTTAAAGCTTTGCTGAAGCTCTACAGACTCTTCACAAAGCTTGAAAGCTTTGCTGAAGCTCTACAGACTCTTCACAAAGCTTGAAAGCTTTGCTGAAGCTCTACAGAATCTTCACAAAGCTTGAAAGCTTTGCTGAAGCTCTACAGACTCTTCACAAAGCTTGAAAGCTTTGCTGAAGCTCTACAGACTCTTCACAAAGCTTGAAAGCTTTGCTGAAG
>CAKKOB020002665.1:0-11870 GCA_918844115.2 Phlebotomus perniciosus
CAACTTCTACACTTATCTGAAAGCTTACGTGTTCAAGATTCCCATGACGGGAGTTCCGACAACAGTGTCGAAATGCTGTCTAATATTGAATCAGGGGCAGAATAAATAATGTGAAGTAGAAACGATGTGTTTAGTTTTGCCATAGGTACTATCTGCAGAAATTGTATTGAACATCATCCTGCTGTGTGCGTCTGTCGCTGTCTTACCCATTACTGACCTCATCAAGAAAACTGCAGAAACCCATAATGTTTGGTCCTAATTTACTTATTTTCTTACGCTTATTGCCAGACATTGCATGTAATCCATCCATATATCAAGGTAAAACTTACAGCTCTATTGATTTTATTGCCCCGACACAAAAATGGCAATTATTACAATCCGAGTGTGTTTAGCTGGGATTCCCTAATCCGAGCTTATTATAATGGGTCACCAAAATCGAAGTCAGCCCCGAGACCCCGGACTAGTTTATCCCTTTATCCGTCTGTTACCGCCCTGGAGGCCAAACGGTTCCAGATAGAGATTCCGGGTCTTCGGGGGACCCGCCCCCCTTAAAGTCGACCCTGGGATCAAGACCAGGCCCTTCATTTTTCTAAAAAGTTTACCTATCCCCTATAAAAAACATGTTTTTTGGTATTTCTCGAAAACGGCTCTAACGATTTTTTTCATTTTCACATATGTTTTGTAGATTCACTAGATGCACTTTTCGTCCATACATGCCAATGACCTTGAACCATTCCGTCTAACGGTTTTCCAAGGTCAAATGTTTGAAATTGTCTTTGCAAGGGTTTTACTCGGTCCAAATACACCAAACACAAGGATACTCATTGGAAAGGTCTTTGAATTTCCTACAATCCTAAAACGGGTTAAACTTAAACCGGGTTTAAACCAGTTCTAAACTGGAAGTTGTTCTCTAGTCTTAATCCTATCATGTGGGTACTCATTTCAAAGGTCTTTGTATTTTCAAGACTTTTAGATCACTTTTAGACCAGTTCTAAAAAGGTTTGTATAACATTTTTAGACCACTTTTTCAAGGTCAAAAGTTTCGAACTGCCTTTTAGAGGGTTTTCAAATACATTTTCAATAGATTTTGCACTTTCTTAAAATTAAACAAAAATAAATTTTCATGCTGAAAGTGTGGGAAATATCCATATGATATCCTATAGGAATTCCATAGGATTAGTCCCTGGTAAATAGATAGTGGAATGTCCCATGGAATTCCTATGAAATTTCCCATGAGACGAATTATGGAAAACATAGAGGAAATATCCAGTAGATTTCGAGTAGATTACCTTAGAATTATATTTTTTCCGCTTTTTCCGAGTGTATTTCTTTGTTGGGTGATTGAGTGTGAACAGTGGTCGTTGATTGAATTACCGGAGAGACATGAGATTCTCCAGGATGATTCACGCAAACCAGGGGTATATTTTTGAAAATCACCCTCCATATCCCAAAAAAGATATGGATATATTGGGCAAAACTTATGGGTGGAAAATCAATTTCAATCTTCTATTCTCTGCTGTGTTGCGTGTATAGAAAAATCTACCCGCTAATGATGAGGTTGGTTTCACCAAAGGCATCTTTACGGGCTCACCCATAAAATGTCCCTGGGTATGAGATTCCATCATAGCCAGAAAATCTCGCACCCATCCGGCGCATCATGATAGAGATGGGGGGATGCTATTGAAAGGCTAATCGGTCGTGAAGGGATAGATATAGGCGAACGATGTGTATGGCTTTAATAGGTATGAAGGGAATGTTCAGTGAAGCACAAGCAGCTCTCAATGATCACACATGGAGAGATATTAAAGTCGATAAATACCCATTGGGGATGATGATTCGATGCGATAGGGTTTGTCATTTAGTCGGCATGTTGTTGTGTGAACATTACACATTGTCACATGGACAAACACAACATTGTTGGAGGCTTTCGCCAAAGAAGGGGAGAGAGCGACCATAGGAATTGTCACAGAAAATCATCTTGTCATTCTTTCTTATTTGGGGACTTAAGCAACTGGGATCATGACAAATGAGCTCATTGCGTGGGGAAGCTTCTTGTGGGAAATTTTATCCAACATGTGAGATTGTTGTGAGAGGTCGTAAGGTTAGGGAATTTCGTTGAAAATTCGTTAAATTTAAATTCAAAATCCTAAAAAGAAAAGGAAGGAACACAGGAAGTATCTCAAAAAACAAAAATTCGTTGAATTTGAATTCAAATCTTTAAACGGAAGAACAACTTCAAGTTTCCTGAAACTGAAAATTCATTACCTTTAAATTCAAACCTTCAAACGGAAATTAACGGAAGAACAACTGAAAGTTTCCTGATGCAATAAAGCAACTGAGAGAGGAAAGAATTTTCCTGTTCATAACTCAATTGTTTGCAATTGCTTTTGCTCTCTCCGAAAAGCGGGGGGTGTGTAAAACGGTCGAGAGATATAATTGAGTTGGACACATCCCGAAGGATCAATTTCAGTTAACTAAAGCACTAAATATCTGACAAAGTCGCTGCAGACATACAAAAAGACAATGAACATCACTCGCACCACCCTCAAACATATAAATGGCATATAAATAAATTGTAAGGAAGCAAATAGGAAGTTGGAATGGTGGAAGTTCCGGATGGAGTTTTTGGGTTTCGCAAGGATTCTCAATTGTTGAGGGAGCGGACAGTTTGGTCACTCGGAAATGTTGTCCGCAGAAAAGTTTTGACAGTTTCCATTTGATATCATCATTCCTGAGGGAGGGTTGGAGGCAGCATTTTTCCATCCCTCCCTCCCAGGCGCCGCCATGGGATGAAAAGATGAGGACAATTGGCGAAAAAGTGGCTTGGCGCTGGGCGAGAAAGAGGAAATGTTTTCATTCACCTGAAATGGGTCTTTTTTTGCGCCCTAATCTTCTCTCTGGCAACCATCCAAGCGGTTTGGGATGGCGTGACGGGAAATCCCAACAATACAAATGGATCCCTGATCCATATAGGGGCGTACAGGGGGGGTGATACACCAGCTAATAAGCGAGGCATTGACCATAAGAACACAAACTCATACTCCTCCTGAGATGGGAGTCCTAATGAATGACCCGCATTAGTTATAGAGGAAAAGGTTTGCTTTGGCTGATGGTCTTTAAGGGACCGACGTTAGATTTGTAGCCACGATACAAGCAAACGCACCGCACGCCCAAATGATTGGGGGTGGCTATACGGGAGAGTAATGTTGAGGATTTTCACCCAACAACTCTATCTATTACCTTTGTCCAGAATTACCTCACCATTCGGTGGTGGAAATTGAAAAATTCTGGGCAAAGGAGAAAAATTAGGTTTGAAATTGAGAAAATTTACCAGAAACTTAAGCTTAAGACTTAAATTTTGCTTAATACTTTAGGCTAGCTTAATGCCTTAAAGTTAGCCTAAAGTTTATTACTAGTTTAAAACATAGGGCTAGCTTTAAGCCTTAAAGCCAGCCTAAAGCGTAAGACTTGCCAAAAATTCAGGCTAATTAAAATCTTAAGTCTGGCTTAAAGCTAGTTTAAAGCACAAAGCTTCAGACTAGCCTAAAGCTTAAGACTAGCTGAAGACCCTAAGGCTGGTTTAGGGCGCTAACGCTAGCTTAAAGCCTTAAGGTTAGCCTAAAGTGCTAGAGCTGGTTCAAATATTTAAAGCTAGCTTAAAGCCTTAAGGCTAGCTTAAGGCCTTGAGTCAAAACTTAAATCTAGCTTAGAGCGTTAAGGCTAGCCTAAAGCCTTAAAGTTAGCCTAAAGCCTAGCTTAAAGCATTAAGGCTACCCTAAGGTCTTGAGGCTAGGCTGAAGCATTAGGATAGTCAAAAACTTAAATCTAGCTTAAAGTCTTAAGGCTAGCCTAAAGCCTTATGTCCCGCATACACTTGAAGCTTAGCCTAGAAGACTTAGCGGCTAAAACGATGCTCGGAGCTTCGCTAGACCTGCTTTTGGCAAAGGAATTTCCTTAGAAAGTTGTTCTGGTGCTTAGGCTAAGCGCGATCCGAACAGACTCGTAGAAGCCCCGTTTTACCCGCTAAGTCTTCTAGGCTAAGCCTCAAGTGTATGCACGCTTTTACGGCTTGTCTAAAGCCTTAAGGTTAGCCTAAAGCCTTAAGGCTAGTTTAAATCCTTAAGACTAGCTTAAAGCCTTATGGCTAGCTTAAGGTCTTGAGTAAAAACTTAAATTTAGCTTAGAGCCTTAAGGCTAGCCTAAAGTCTTAAGGTTAGCTTAAGGCCTTGAGGCTAGGCTAAAGCTTAGGGCTAGTCAAAAACTTAAATCTTGCTTAGAGCCTTAAGACTAGCCTAAAGCCTTAAGGCTAGTTTAAAGCCTTAGGACTAGCTTAAATCCTTAAGGCTAACTTAAAGCCTTAAGGCTAGATTAAGGCCTTAAGGCTAGGCTCAAGGTTAGGGTTAGTCAAAAAACTTAAATCTAGCTCAGAGCCAAGACTAGCCTAAACCTTAAGGTTAGCTCAAAGCCTTAAGTCTAGCCTAGAGCATGATCCAAGCAAAGCATAAGTGTATAGTCTAAAACTTAAAGCTAAAATAGACCTATCTTTCCGGACTCAATCGAATCCTCTCAATCTTTCCAATATTTCGAAACCCCCTTTGCAAGGAGATGCCTGGCGTGCGATAAATGAAGAAATGCCGTGAGGTGGATTGGATAGTGTAGAAGACAATGATAAATACACTACATATTATCTCCAGGAGGGTAAATAGAAAATAATCGTGTCTAAATTTGTACCACATTTCTTATGTTAGGGAGGTCCATAAAAATAACCACACGAACACCCATAAATTGCTCCGCTGCAATTGGTTAAAGTTGAATGCAATTTGGCCACTTTAATCGCTAATCGAGTATCGTTAATTAGAAATGCCTGAGTGTGTAGCATCTCACCTAATTTACGGGGGATATTCTGGTGACTCCGACCAGCACTGCAATGCCATAGAGATCCATTCAACCCAATCGAATCGCATTAATTCGCTAAATCCACTCATTTCTCAGTGGCACACACAAAACCTCCTATGTGGACGTCCCATAGTTAGATTTTACCCGGTAAATTGCCTAAAAGATTTATGGCGTTTATTTAATTCGGATTCGATATTGCACTGCAGCATTTTCACTGTTGGTCCAACACAATTAAATTGGCTCTATCCGAAAGGGGGAGGATGATTTCCATTAATTGGAGGATTTAACCCCTTTTTCAAATTACGTTCTTTACGAAAGGGGTGCGGCAATCGAAAGAACAAGGTACACTTTAAATGCAACAGTTGAAAAAGAGGTTAAGGACGTTTCGTAGGAATGTCATATGGAATATCATAGGAGCATTCCGTGGAGCTCTTCTAAGGAATTTTATCTAGAGTCTTGTCCTCCTCTTTTACTTATGCATAGCCCCTGAATTCCTCAACCACCTCGTCTTCTCATTCACTTTCAAAGTGCGTGCCATTTCAACCCCCTAAATCAGGGAAGGAATTTCCACAAGTTCTTTGAAATTCTCAATCATTTCCAGAATTCCCATAAAACCTCTTGCAGCAAGAAATCATCTCAATTGACTCACCCCCCCCCCATCATTTGCAAAAATAATAGCGTAAGAAATTGTATAAATAACAAATACAGGATATTTAATTAATTTATAGCAAAACAGTTGATCCTCCTAATATCCCCAGCATCCATGAAGTAGCTTCCCGGGAAAAAGTATACAAAAGTGTCTCGTGTGAACATTAAAGTGAAAAATGTTGCATCGTTTGTCATGTTAACGACTTGTGTGCGGTGTTTATTTGTACAAGAACAGCCAGACTATTGAACAGGTGCTGATATTCATGTGAAACATTCGGAGGAAGAAAACTCTATCACGTGCTTTTAATAGTCCATCCACGTGGGAAGAGTTAAAATTCCCACCTGACAAGTCGAGATTTATGCCTGGACTTTTTCCCATTTGCCATTTCCACCCAACATTGTGCGTTTTTCTCCATTATTCCCGGGCTGTACAACACTGGGAGATGGAGGGATGGAATATAACCCTATATTTAGCGCGGGAAAGTCTGAGCTGAAGAATTAGAGGAGGTGGAAAAAATCACCGAGCGTTTTGCATTGAATCACATCCAAATGCTGGGCATTTAATTCTCGCGTCCGAAACACCCAAATTCTGGCAAAGTCTGATAACAGACAAATAATGTGCTCAGGTCAAATGTTTCCCACTTGTTCTCCGGGGCCTCTGGACTTAATTCACCATTTTCGCCAACTTTATCACCGCATTCACCCTCATGTGGTTCCCAAAAACCGCCTCTCTGGGATGGAGAAGATGTGGATGGCTCAGTTAAATCCACAATCAGACAATACACCAATTTTATAGGCTGATTAATCGGTTATTTTTGAATGTTTTTTAGGGTTAAAACTCAAATGGCGAAAGATTTAAATAATCTAAAATTAATCCTTATTGGGGATTAAGTTTCTCACGGGTTAGTGTATTGTATATTTTTGAGGAAAAGCCAAAATTATCAGTCGGAAATGCAATTGGTCAGTAAAAAGTAAAATTTGGTCAGTAGAAAGTGCAACTGATCAGTCAAAAGTGAAATCTGGTCAATAAAAAGTTAAGTTTGGTCAGTAAAAAGAGCAACTGGTCAATAAAAAGTTAAGTTTAGTCAGTAAAAAGAGCAACTGGTCAGTAAAAAGTGAAATCTGGTCAGTAAAAAGTTAAGTTTTGTCACCAAAAAGAGCAACTGGTCAGTAAAAAGTAAAATTTGGTCAGTAAAAAGAGCAACTGGTCAGTAAAAAGTGAAATCTGGTCAATAAAAAGTTAAGTTTTGTCAGCAAAAAGAGCAACTGGTCAGTAAAAAGTTAAGTTTTGTCAGCAAAAAGAGCAACTGGTCAGTAAAAAGTTAAGTTCGGTCAGTAGAAAGTGCAACTGGTCAGTAGAAAGAGCAACTGGTCAGTAAAAAGTGAAATCCGGTCAGTAAAAAGTTAAGTTTTGTCAGTAAAAAGAGCAACTGGTCAGTAAAAAGTTAAGTTTGGTCAGTAAAAAAATAAAATTGATCTTTTATTCGTTGTTTACTTTATACTGATAATTTCTCATGTTTTTTTAGCAAGTTTACTGATCAAATTCAATCTTTTCAGTAAAACTTCTTGTTATTGGACTTCGGCCAGTACCAAATGTTTTTTGCCTTTTTTAAATAAACTTAGTCTTATTGTAATCCTTAAAATTATTCTTTGTTTTAAGAATGGTATTTGTTTATTAAAAATTTATGAATGGTTAAACTTAATTTTATCCTGATTTTGTATTAAAGCTATCCGTAAAATCTTATTTTAAGTATATTCTTATTTGTCCATTCATTCAAAAATTATTTTTTTTATATTATTTTTCCAAATATTCACCTAATTCCTAAGAAAACGCTAGACCAAGCTAGTCTAGGTGATTCATCTCTTTTCTTTTCTCCTCCAATTATCTCCAACTGGAAAGCGATTATCTTCTTGAGTTTGGCGTGTTTATTTCACATGTGATTGTGAGGAAAATTATCAGCTGAGGATAAAATATCCTCCGGTTCTCTTCAGAGAGACAGGCCAGTTGAGGATTTATGGTCTGGCACTTCTTGATATATTAACCATGTGGTGGCTAATTTATAGCCCCTCATTGGATTCTGCGTTACATATTATATGTATCGAAAATATACACTGAAACCCAATTGCTCTCAATTATTAACTGGATGTTTGTTGAAGGATTTCCAGGAAGAAAAAAAAATGAGACAATTTCCTAGAGACGTGTGACAATCCCAGCGGGAATAACAAATCTCAATTGTCCAGAAAATATGATGACACATCAATAAATACTATTTGGCAACATTTATCAAAGCTACTTCCCTTGGAAACAGTAAAAAATGCTGCTGAAAAGAAAAATTTCTCACCCTCTTAGAGGCAATTCTTTCACTCCCCCATATGATATGATTCTTTTTGGCTGCGTGAAAGGAAAATTCTTCACATGTGTCTCACTTAATACGTCAGATATGAGGAAAAGTTGAGAAAACATAAATCGGAAGTCAGAGTCTCCCCTTTTTATGCTCAATCTGGGGTTTCCCCAACCCCCTAATTCAACTTTTTCTTTTTTTTTCATGTAAACTGTGGGGGTAATTTCTTATGTCAAAACATCAATTTCTCACTCCAAGACCTCCAAGGATGTATCATGAAAACATAGAAGAATTCTTCCACCCTTAATTGTAAATTCAATAAAAGACGAATCCGATAAATGCTATCGATACACTCAATTTTCCAATAAAACACAAAACTCCGTCTTATCACTTTTATTTGTTTTCGTCCTTTTCTCTCGGGGGCAAAGAAGTGAAGAAAATGCGGCAAATATTATTGGGGTGAAGGACTTAGGGGAGGGGGGGGGGGGGAATTTTCCATATATTGGAGTGCCGTAAACAAAGCCACAAACATTATCAAGATGACAGTTTTAGAGCTTTATTTGCACTTTTTATAGCTTCATTTTAAGACGATATTTTCTTTGAGAGTTTTTACTATTTGTTTTGGAAAAGATTTAAGAATTTTAAGATTGTTTTTATTTTAAGACAAATATGGGTCTAAAAAATAATTGAAAATGTATTGACATTCAGAACATATTGGATTAAAATCAGATTTTTGGGATTAAAATGTTCAAAATTTTCACTTCTTTGAAGATTTTTACAAAAAAATTTCCAAAAAACTCAACAAAAGAGCAGAAAATGCTGTTCAGTCTAAATCAGGAGCTTGTAAGCACTGAAAATGCTCCTGATTCGACTGAATGAAGTTTTCCACTCTTTTGTTAAGTTTTTTGGGAAAATTCTTTTCGAAAATTCCTCAAAAATATCAAAGAAACTGATATTTGATGAAAATTTGATAATTTTCTCTATAGAAAATGCAATAAAATAGCGTTTTTTGAATCATCTTGCGAGCTTTAGCAATTTGAAAAAAGCTCCTTGAAGATCGTGCCTAAGATTTTGAAAATTTGGTAGAGCTTTTGAAGATATTTTGAAAATATTTAGTTAGTTTTGTCCAGAAATTTCTTTGGATGTAACTTCTAGAGCTTTTTCATCTTATTTTTTAAACTTAGAGCCACTAAGCTAAGCTTCAAGCATAGAAAATTAAATTTATGGGATGAAAACTCTTCAAAGCTTTTATTCATATTTTAAAAACGTTTTTCAGAAAATTTCTGACATTTTTTGTTTACTAAAATAAACATGATAAAGCTTTCCAAAATTCCTAAATCACATTTTTACCATTTTGCATCTCTAAAAACATTCCACATATATAGAAAGCTCTCTCCCTGATAACTTTTCAGACATCTCAGCGAGCTTTTCCCATGTCACGTGAAATATTTCACGTCACGAAAAAACTTGACAAATCGAGTAAAACTCATTTAAAAGGGAAACACAACTTTCCACACCCATGAAAAGCACAATCAACTTGAATGAATAAAAAAAGAGAGAGAAAATGAGAAAGAAAATTAGCAAGAGCCATGGAAAAGTGCCAAGGAGGAAAAAAAGGCAGCAGCAGCAAAAAAGAGAAGAAAAGCTCCCTTGTCTGCTGCGCATCCTTCCAGTGAAGACGTCGCCGAACAATAAATGGGTGGCAGTGGGTGGCCAATCGTCGTGAGCGTGGCGCCACGCCAAGAGGGCGGAGCTTCCAAAGCTCCAACACTGCTGCTCTGGTGCCCCTCAGAAAGCATCGAGAGAGAGAGAAGGGATACAAATCAGAAACATTCTCCTCATCGTTTGGCAAAAGCTTCCCAACATTGTGCTTTTTTTTGCTCTCTCTCGCCCCGAAGAACCCATTTTCTGCATGTCGTGCGGAAAATGGGAAAATTGACGAGTATGGGGGGGCGTGATTTTTTTTGTGCTGTGGGATGCGCTTTCACGACTCGATGATGAATCTGCCTTTGGCCTGTCATCAAGCTCTTTTTTTTTCACTGCGGCTCTCTCGCGCGCCAGGGAGAAAGCTCCGCACTCTCCATGGATCAACAGGTGTCTGTAAATCAAATATTTCCGCATCCACCCGAGTCATCAAGTGCGGTTCACAGTCGCTAAAGGGTGGCTTGCGTGCCATTTTCCAGTCTTCGCCCAAGGAATGGCAATTGAGTCATCAGTTGCGATGGAGTTGCTCAACTGAAAGTCAACTTGATAGAGTTCATTTTTGCGAGCTTTTTGAGAGCTTTCAAGAATTTTTTGGAGGAGGAAATAAGAATTTAAAGATTTTATTATAAAAAATTGGAGTTTCTTTAAGATTAACCACTTATAGCCACTCTTTTAACCACTTTTGGCCATCTATTAAAAAACTATTTTAGACACTTCAACTTGAAGAAAATTTTTCCAGAAACAAGAAAAGACATTATTTAAGAGATTTTTAAACTTAAATTATAGGGGAAAGGCGGGTAAATTGGTGGGGTGACAAAATGATACGATTTAAATTTCCACCGTTACATTTTCAAAATCCCCCAAGGGCTTTTCCTTTGCCAACAATACAGGTTAGCATCCATAAATCCTCTCGTTAGATCTCCAGAGAGTTGATAAATTCCCAGATTGACATAAAATCATAAACATGTTCATTATATCCCGGAGATGCAGGATGACAAAAGACGAGATTTATTCGAGGCATTTCCCCCCTTTTCGCCTGGTTAAACTTACTCTCCCAAATAACAAACAAGGACATTCCGAAACCACCTCGTAAAGTTTCTTATGGGTTAAGATAAATCGTGATTTATTTTCAAGATAAATTACTGGCGGTGCGGTTCCGTGTTGTCCAGTTAATGTTTTTCGGGCGGGGAGGCACAAGTGTGAAACTTTCCACCCTTCTTGCGATGGAAAAGACCCACAGGAAACTAAAGTTGTGTCATATTGTTGCGAAAGGATGCAAATAATGAGAATATATTGCGATTAATTAATGCTTGGAGGTCCTCTAACTAAAATATCCACAATAGACACTGTCAAGTGGCAAAATGGTTAATGGATTTTGCATTTTTTGCAGAGAGCTCGACCCTCTCTCATAAGTCCTGCCATTCTCTGGGATGTTTGTGAATAATATGATGTTGAACCCTTATCATCCCGCAGGAAAGCTCTTCATATATTTGTCTTGACAATCCTCTGGGTATTATTATTAGCCTGCATGTCTTAGATAACAATTTCACAGTTTCTATAGACGAAAACCCATAGTTGGAAAATCGTCTTTTCATCCGCAAACCACAGTGAAAAGACATTCCCCCCTCTGCAACGAAATGCACGTTCTGCTCTCGCCCCCCCACAATCCAAATGACAAACTCATCTCCTCTTTTTGTGCTAAACTTTCACACAATATCTCTATGATATAGATATCAGGGTGTGTGTGACAACATTTATCCCTTTTGGAGAATCTAAGACAACCCCCCACTCTCCCCTAACGGAAAACTATCCCCCATTGTAATTGAAATTATGAGCTTATAACATTGTGAACATTCGAATTCAACCGACCGCAGACTTTACAATTGTGTGGCTCAATTTCAGCTCTTAAAATATTGAAATAATGGACATGAAAACTTGGATTGATACTTTGCTCCAAAGTCTCTGGGCAAAAACAAACCCCCTTTTTGCTGGAAATACTTTCGCCAAGAAATGAGCAAACTCAACTCGCAAATGGCAGAAAAAAGAACTACAAAGGCAAATGGAGATGGTAAGGATAGTTGCAAAAGTATTTACAGGGTTAAAACAATGGAAAAACCACAGTATTTCAACCCAAAACCTCAGCACAGTTTGTTTAGGAGTTAACTCTAAAATAAAATATTTGCTTTGCAAGTTTAAATAATTTCATGTGGATTTAATTACAGAGCATTTTTTGTTAACATCCACCCACTCTATGGAGAATTTTCATAATTTTACCCCTTC
>CAKKOB020002667.1:0-11863 GCA_918844115.2 Phlebotomus perniciosus
TGCACTATAACTTTCTAGTTTCCACAGATTGCGTCAAAATTCCTTTGCCTCCAATTCTTGGAGAATGTTTTTTCTGCCCCAGGGGGCAAAATTGCGGGATGAGTTTAAATTTCAAGTGGACGACAGTAGCTGATGGGTGGAAAAGTCTCGAGAAAACCAACAATAGTTACGAAGAGTTTCCGCAGCCTTCTTAAGGCTCTCATAATTAGTGCGAATGGATTTTGGCGGGAAAATGAATGGGATGTGAAAATGATTGTTTTTGATACGAAATCCACCCAAAGTCACAACTTGTGTATACATAAGCAACAATTCAAAAGCCAGACAGGCTGGCTAAAGTGCATCGCCGAAGGAGGTTCTGGGGTGGAAGATGAAGTTTCGAGACTTTTCGTATGGAAAAGTTTTCCTCAGTATGTTTAATTAGGGGAAGAGTCATACGTCAAGTAAGAGAAGTTTTCCCACAATATTGGCAAAATGTGGGGCACATTTGGAAAATGCAAATATTTTCGAGCAGCTCGAAAAATTCATGCACGATAGCTAAACTCGTCAAACACACAACGCCATCCATTAGATTATCCAATTATGAATTCGATATGTTTCTGGATGGATTCACATATTTCAACATGGATCAATTTTATCATCAATTCAGAAATGGAATTGTTCCACTTTTCCTTTTGCCTTTCCCTGCCGGTGTGCAAAAAAAACTCCTCGCAGTCGCGCTGAAATAAGAAATTCACCCCTATATTAGATCACTAAACGAGAAATTCTCGGGCGATGGGGCGATGGAAAGTGGAGTGAAAAGAAAATGTTTCCACTGGAAAATCGTGTATTAAAATAAATCGTCTCTTCGGTGGAGCAACACAATTCCATTGTCAGGGAGATGGAGAAGAGAATTTTTCAAAAAGGAGTACCAACAATTCCGTCAAAATTGGGTTGATCAGCTGAATTCTAAATGACGTCACATGCTAAACATTGCAAGGGATTCACGATTTGGAAAGTTTCATGAAATTCTTTCGTTGCTTATTTTGATAAACTTTGATAAACTAAAAGCTGTTGAAATTCCCATAAATTTCCAATGAATAATTAAAACACGATCGTATTTAAAAGGTATTTTGCCTTTTTTACTCAGCTTTTTCCCCTAAAAGTACACTAAAACTACACCTTTTAAGTTATAAATTACACGGATAAGATTTATTGCATTGAATTTTCCCCCCAAACTCACTGAAATATTAAGCACTCTTATCACTATTCACACAGCATGAAAGAAGTTCTTTTAGTTTTTCCCATCCCCTAGTGAAAACACTCTTCCATTTTTCCTCATCTCTGTATTCATCCAAGAGAACAGGGGATGGGAAATCTCGAATTCCTTCACTCACAGCTCTTCAGTATGAATCATGATGGGTTGGAGGTATGATTCTCATTCCCAGAGATTGATTTCCCATTTGCTCCCCAACATTTCGCCCATTTCAGAAAACATTTGACTTCCACTTCCCCACACAAGCGTTGCACGCACACACGTGGCCGAGGAAGTAGAAAAAGAAAAAAAATTAAGAAGAGGAAAAAAGATGAAATTAATCCAATAAATTCACAGGCAATACCACCCTAATTTATATCCAAAGCGCCATATTCAGCGTCTTGGATGACTTCTGTTGCGTGAGAGATTGATTTTCCATCTCGAAGATGGAACAAAGAAAATTAGGCTTTGTTCTTCCACTCCACAGCATACATTATCCTAAGTCCACATGGATGAAACTCCACGCAGGTGATTTTAGTTGAATCAAGTGAAGAAGAGTATACATCAAACTATTAACATGGAGAAGTAATGGAGATATGGGCTCTATTGAAATGCTTCTCATGAAACGTTCACCACGAATTATATTTCTCCAGCAAGTAGAGCAAAATCTATTGAGGATTTCAGTCAGCAAATGGTCAATTTTGATATACTGTAGCATTCATGATGTATTTTCAATTTTTGAAAGCATTCCAGTAGCTCAGGGGATTTATTTCTTCTTCATATTTCGCTTAGTTGAGCTTAAAGATTTTCTATCGAAACGAGAATTTCCATTGGCAAATACAAAATAAATAACTAAGAGGGAAATGTATAAATACAAAATAGTAAAGTTTTTTTTAAAGCGAGATAATTTCAGCAAAATATTTCATTTGAATATTAAGCATAGAATTTATCATGTAAAATAATTCATTTCTCACTATGATAAACTCCAATGTGATTACCACATAATGCCATAGTTTAGTGTAGCGCGAGAAAAGAAAGACGATCCCATTTTAAACGTGATCTCGAATACCTTCTGTCACGAATGACGACTTTAAGAAATACTTGAGAGTTGAAAATTGACTCGCTGTTATTCCATTTGATTACACACTCTCGATTCCATTGAGACGAATTAATATATTGCTGAGAGAAGAAAGGCCAGAACTTTTAGTCTATTTTGTGAAGAGAGTAAAAAACGATGCATTTCCGCTGCAGCAAAGCCCTCCATCTAACTCGAGAGTCACGAAGTGGTCGCTACAAGATGCATCATCTGGCCTCTATTAACGTCCACTGTCGGGCTTTAGCGATGAATCTCCTCGGACATGGACTCAATTGTCACGAATGGATTATCCAGGGAACTGGAGATAGAGTGTGAGAATTTATTAAATGGAACCTCAATACCATGTAGGAAATCCATCAAAATAGACACCCACTTGTCCCCCATCAGCCCTTAAATCTCATTACCGACAGCTCTGGAATAGCTACTATACATATAATACATATATGAAATAATGTCGAAAGAGCATTTAAACAGCAGTGACATGGAAATTGTGATATTTGCTCCGTGATTTCAGGTGCGATGGCGGAGAAATTTCCCCTGTAACACAATCTTCTCCACTTTGTGTTATATGACAAAATAAATTGATGAATGTGGCTCGAGCTCCCCAATTTCTGCTGAACCGCTGGCGTGTGTAAATTTGCTAATGAATAGGGTGAAGCATTTTCCAGTAGGTCAAATCGACACAGAACTCCACATGGACATGACACGCACACACCTTCAATCTCAGGGGCCCAGCATCAATCAATTCCACAAAGTACAAAATTGTCCGTACGGCGACACTTCCCTGCACAATTTCATATCCACCCATGGGACTAATTCAAATTGGACATGACAAAATCAGGATGAAGTGGCTTCTGGCCAATTAAAACGAACTATATAGGGAACTTTTGAGAGATAGGCTATGTGGACAGAAAAGTGGTCAATAAACAGTCTCTCAGTTTGTAAAATTGGAAGATTAGTTAGTTGATAAAAAAAGATCTTTGCCCTGGAAACCCCTAAGTACATAATGTCAGTGGATTAAATCTTCGAAAACATTAAACCAGACTTATTTGCAATTTTAAAATGTCTATCTAATATAATACATTTTTAACAATTAAAATGCTATTTAAAAAGAATCTCCAATAAGCTTAAAATTCTAAATGCATAAAGAAATAATTCAGTAAATAAGCATTAGAATGGCGCCCAAATGGTGAAATGAAAATTTAATTTTACACATACCGAAAATTAATGAAATTCTGTCCGAGAATCACTGGTAGGCAGTGTCTCCAATGACTGGATGGATCAGTGTCCCACCCAGAGGAACTAATCGTGTGCCATTTGAGAATTTGTTGATTTGGCAATTGATTCTTCAGTCTTTCCACCCACTTGATACCCGGCGTCAGATGACATTGTCTGTTCCCTGGACGACCCCATGGATCAAGAGGTGAATCAGGAGGTGATGAAGGAGTCACTCAGGGGATATTTGCATGGCCAGTGTTTGCTTTCTGTCCAATTTCAATTCTCAAAATTGTACAATCTTTTCAATTGTATAGCGTTATGGGCAAAGACCCAGGCAAATACGTACAGATGAGTGATTCTTGTGGCAAAAAGAGACTCACTTCATTGAATTATTCATGGACAATGCGGGAACCAGGGAGAGCATGAATAAAAGAAGGTATACAATGTGGTGGGGAGGAAAGACTTCCCCAATTGAGTGAGGGCATCAATCTTGAAATGTTAATTGTGTTAAAACGCAAATCGTGATTTGCGTTTCAATGAGCAACTTCTTTATTTCGCCTCCTGAACTTCAAAACATCTCCCATTGACCTCACCACAAAGCCTATACCCCCTATTCCTAATGAATGGGAGTGATTTCAGACGATGATTTTTATCGCACGAGACCCACAGAAACCTTAGGCTGACTTCTTTCTCTTTGGAAATGCCTGAAGCAACAACAAAAAGTCTATCCCAAAACTCTCAACGAGAAAAGAACAAGAGAACAAATAAATACACAAATTATTGGAACGGCAACACTCCAAGCTCTTCCATGTGACGCCCGGAAGCTTGAAAAAGAACCAGTAGACCAGAACGTTTCCGATTGCGCCCATAATTCTATCCCGCGTTCTTCCCAACCCAATTTTTTTCGCTGCATTTTCAATCGAATGCCCATAATTTTCCAGAATCGATACTTTGCCAAATATTCGGTATTAGTATATTTGCATATAGCAAAACCAATTCAAACATGGACAGGCGAGAGCGTTATGGAGTGACAGATAAATATTTGAATTATCCAATCCCCAAGGTTTAGTCACTTTATGAAAAACGACCAAGCTTTCAATGATTCATTTCTTTCAGATTATTCTTTTTTCCAAAAGAAATTACTGGAAATTATACTACAAAAGATTTAAATTAAATTTCTGATGCCTCATCTTGAACAGGAAAGCTTTAAAATATTTTAAACATACAAAATAAAAAATGTAACTATATAACCTGTAAAAGTACAAAATACATATTTAAAATTTTCTTGTATCCCTGTCAAATTTGTACATTTTTCTTAAAGTAACCCAAATTTGCGAATCTGTCAATGAAAATTAGTAAATTTGTTTATGATAACGCATCAGAGCGTGTTGATTAGGAGAATCTGATATAATGTATGGCATTCCTAATGTGGTTTATTTAATCTAAACGGATGAAATTTATATGCAAAACTATTATAACACAGAGAAATGATTTAAACATTAGTGATATAGCCTTTAGCCAAACTGTCATTCTGATTTTAAATTTCATTGTTATTGAATTGGAATGATTTTACGTAATAAATTTAAAGAAGAATTATCCACAATAGGTAGGTGTTGTGTTTATTGTGTTTATTTCAACACATTTCGTGAGAAATGATTTTATTTGTTAAACACGTCAATTAAAGTTGCATTCCAATTAGTCGACATTCCACTTCATTTTATATTTCAATAGCAAACTACCCCTGCAATACATTTTTTTTAAATTCCTTTGCATTTATATGTTCTTTTTATTATCACTAAAGACTGAAAGCTATAAAAATGAGAAATATTTCACAATAAGCTCTCAAATGTTCCTCGCCTGTACAAAGATTTTGCAAGGGTGAGCTTTTGTGAGCTATACACAGTTGAGGTATATATATGTACCTACTCTGCGTGCGTTCTCATTTGTGAATTTTCGCGAGTATTGAAGAATATTTACAGAATCCTCTTCAGAGACTACTATTGTTGTTCTCTTTGTAGTGTTCAAGAGGCAAACATTTTCCTGTGTGGCTCTATTAAAAGAATTTTTTGACTATAAAGTGCTTTTTTGTGGCCAAATTGGGGAAATATGCAAAAATGATCCCAACCAATAATTCCTGATAGGTTATTGAGTGATATGGCCTCACTTTAGGGTATGCAGAAATTCATTCAATTGCTCATATTGGATGTGCATCAAACACACAGACCCACTGGGCGGATATACAGGGTGAAATGTGCCACCCAATTATTTAAATAAACCACCCTGCGGGAGAAGTGATGGGGTGGCCAGAGTAATTGTGTATTTACATGGATGCAAATATCATGATGGTGAGATATATGCAAATATTTAGATAGTGTCTCTTTCGCAAAACGACAACAGAAGGGAAGGGTTTCCTCGTTAGTTACATTTTTCATTCCAACTATTTGATCTCCAGATGAAGCTCACCCATTTTCAAGGGGACTTGAGAAAATAACTATACAGCTGACTAGGACTCAACCGTCTAAAGTCCCACAGATGTCTCGAAAATTCATACAATTCGCAACATTAATTTCTTGTATTTGTTCAACACACTCTTGCTAAGGCAACCCTCAACATTTCAAATTGACTTTTTCCCCGCAGCATTCCTCTTGAGTCCAACTAAGGAGGAATTCACTCGAATGATCTCGAGACCATCTCAACTGTATCAACACATAATTAAAAGCGATCCAAACTATACGACTTACCATCACTAATTGATTGTAATTGTTTCCCATCAACGAACTTTTATTTCCTCGCATTGGAGACTTTCTGTTTGCCAGTGAAGATGTATCGGATCTTTGGACTTTTTACTATGGCTAATTTCAGTTAACGAACAAACAAACAGTGTCGGTATCTCTTTCATCGCATCGATCAATGAGTTAAGAAGAAAATTTGGTTTGATATTGAAAACTTCTCGATATATTTCACTTGCTTGAAAAACTAAAATAGTAAAAGTAATATGTTTATATATTACCTATTGCAGAATGATGCAATTGAAAAACGGATGACCCTCTGAGCGAATTTGAATAAATAAATTGGATGTAAAACATCGTTGGAATTATTGGAACCTCTATTTTCGCTATCCCCTTTGAAATTTGTGAGGTTCTAGGCCCGTAGAATAAATTGATTCTAATGGACTGCACTTTTTGAGTGAATGTTTTTGTTAATTTTGAATTCTGTTAATGAGGTTGAATAGAAGAAGATTCAATGTAGACTTTCTATAGTGCCATATTTAATCGTACCACTCCCAAACAAATTTAATATAATAAATGGCATCATAATCGATTGTGCAATTCTCTTTGAGCTCAAAGGAATCATTAAAGTTACATCATTTTCTTTGTTTGAACAACTTATCCTTCTGGCGATAAGCGGCTCTGGTATTTAAAGAGTTCTGGCGTCTTAGAGGAAGTTCGACTTGTAGGTGGAAGTTTAAATCAATAATCAATGGTCCATTAAATAGATGAATTTATCCACTGAGAAAAAAATGTGTTTATCTTTCGGAAGGAGATAAAAAATCTTAAAGAAAGAAAGTCCTATCTTGGTAATCTTTCGCAAAGACCAAGTTTCTTTAATGACCTCACTCTTCTATTGCTTCTCTCATGGGTGGTCCTTAAAGCAAAAACAATATTTTTGGCCATATTTTTCGGTATTTTGGGGAATAGCTATAGAGATTTTGTGGCGTGTGTAATACAGACTCCTAATCCTTCACTGTCCCCCATTATTAGCTGTAATGAGGAAGAGTCTCAAGTGGAAATTGGATTTCCCCACTGAAGCCGCACTGATAAAGTCTCTCTAGCAAAACTATGTCGTTCTCATGGATAATGGAAAATCCCCTCGGGAAAAATTACTCAATATCTCATTGAATTTGTTGCAACATTTAAATACTCTCGTACCTCATAAATCCCATCAGTGGGGCTTCACTGGGATGAGAATCCGCTCTTATCTGCGGTACAGTTGGTTTGAAAATTTCGCGAAATTGTGTCAACCCTAAATGCACAGGCTGAGCCAGGCGACTGTGAAGCGTGGCAGTGAATGAGATTATTTCTGTGTCATGAGAGAACGAAGAGTTGCTGAGAATTTGGGATTTCTCGATCTCTGGGGCGTGTAATTTTTTCAACACAACACCAAAACCCCAGAGACTTCAATTATTTCGTTTCATTCTTATTGTATTATTTTTATTGTGTTTCCTCTGTTTGCCGAACACCGACTTACTTCCCGCTCTTTTGCTCTACTCGTGGGGAAACTGAGTGCGTGCGTATGTGATATTTTGTTAAAACACCACTCTTACACACTGCCAGATTGTATTTTATGTAGTGTCGGGAGTATAAGGATAAAAAGTGCTCCATGTGATCAATAAATGTTGGTTTCAGTTTTGTATACTCTCACAGTAGATTGATAGAGGCGACTTGGAGCCCAGTTACAACACTCAATTGAGGGAGAAAAAAAGCTGAATGGTGAGTGGTTAAACCCACCGAAGACCTCAATGTTCTTCCCTCCTTCAAAAAAAAGTCATAATCATCTCAATCTATTCACCAAATCAGCTTGGTCGGTGGGATTTCCCCCTCAATTGGATAGATGAGATTTTCAGACATGAATCCCGGGCAATTTGACAAGCACCTACATTATTAGATCATTTCACTTTGACGAGACTAAAAAAAAAACTCTAACCACGTTAATTAAACCTATAGTCAAAGTTCAGCATTTTCAGCACAATTGAGAATGTAAAGTCAATAAATCCCACCCAGAAGAGTGCTCTATTTTAATTGAAGCTATACTCCTTAATTGCAAAATTATCTAATTGGTGGCTTTTCTCCGATTCCCGAACCTCAGACTCTGGATCAATTTCTCATGTGGATTTAGAGATTGCAGAGACTTCACCTTGGAGCTCTTGGAGCTTGTTGCCAAGGAGTAGCTCTCAGCATTCGCTATTTTCTATCTTATTTTGAAACAAAAGCTTGGCAACATATCTAGGTATTCGTGATGTGAAACTTTCGGGAGTAAGTACTTTCTGGGAAATTTGATAACTAAGCAAAGTATTATAATTTTCTAATTGAGGAAAATGAGAGAAATGTTATCACAAGGAAATGTTAAGAACAGTTCCCTAGAAAACCCACAAGACATCAGTGTGTGCGCGTGGATGGGATTAGAACCAAGAATGAAATAATTTCAGACTTTGTCAAAATGTATCATTCAAATAAATTTGAACTTTACCAGTTTTTTGTAATCTTTCCGCAAAAATATTCAAAAATACTCAAAATTTTGGTATTTTACAAAACTTAAAAAAAAAATGAAATACTTAATCGATCAAGGCTTGTTCGAATTCTATACAACCACTTACAAAATATGACAGAAATTTATCGGACAAAATGTACGTAAGACTAGCCTATCATCATTTGATTGATTATTTATTTCTAAATACCCTTTTGTTATAAAATAGTTTCTGGGATTCAATTATCTTTCCCAAAAATCCTCTGTCAAGTTCGGAAAAATTTATAGAAATTGTAGTATTTTTCATGTGATTTTGCAAAGTTAAACTTGAGTGGCCATCCACCCCCTAAATTCGCTTTCCACACGAACCATTTCCAAGCTTTATTGTTGCGCATGTGAATTGGAAGAGAAAGAGTGTACAACCTGTGCACCGAATGGATTCTTGACAATTTAATGCATCATTAAGTGCAGGAACTGGGTTCTGTCGTTCGTTTTGTGCACTGATTGCCTTCACTGGTGATTCTGCATAAGAGCGCGCGAAACTTGTTGTTCGATCGGGAGAGCGGGTCGGAAACACCTGCTGACTTTTTTATCCCATCGCCCCGAGCGTCCAGGTAACATTGAGATGAGGCTGTGTAGAAGTCACTCAATGCTGCGCCCGAGAGGCGTTCCGCTTTATTCTGATCCCATATCAGCTAAAAAAAAATAGCCATGAAAAGAACGGAGGAGAGTGAGACAACAACCCTTCTATCCATGTGTTAGAGATTTGATGGAAGTCAGGAGATCCTGTTAACACAGTTTGTTTAGACACATGTCGATCTCTCATATCCACCTCTTCTTCCTGGCGACTCTAACATCTTGGGAATGTTTGTCTAACCACAGAAAAATCCATATTTTCCCTCGGGAATCGTACTTACTTCCAGCATGTGGTTCATCTGAATTTTAAAATCACTTCGACAAGCTCAATCCATTACCAATTGCACAGAGTGCCTCATTAAAATTCTCAGCATGATCAAGACAACTTTTTCCACCCTGAGACATTCAATTAAATCCACGATGATTCCTCTCTTCAACATGAGTCTGCTTTGAGGCTTCTTTTGATATTATTTTTTATGTTATTAAGGGATATATGTTGCGAAAGAATCAAGGGAAATTTTACTGATCATCCTTTTTCGGAATTCACCCAGAGAATCAGAAGAAATTTTTAGAATAAAATAATTGTAATCATTTTCTACGTTAAAGACAAGGTGATGATAATAATGGTTAGAAAATAGTGTGCACTTCAATAAAGTTCGCTAGTGTACATATTTGGAAAAGGAAGTGCTTTCAAATCATCTCCGTTCCGTGATTATTAAAACTTTATTCAATTTTTAGAAAATTTAAGGATTACAAATTTGCCTGATTTATTGAGTATACGGAACTATAATACAATAGGTATAGATAGAGATTTCTCTTATGATTAAATTGCAAACTCTTCTCTCGTGTAATCAGTAGTTTTCTCTTCACCCGAATAATTTTGGCAATTTTAAATGATTTTTTTTTGTCTAAAAAAGAACTTATATATTGTAATAAAATATATCCACATTTGAGAATGTTATACCAAAAAGTTGAAAGAGAGATTTTATCTAAAAGATTGTTGAAATTTTCTCCATCTTTCACTCAGTAATTACCTTTCTGAGCACGAAGTCCGGTAGAGCAACTTTTTGACATTCACTTAAATAGTGGCGAAAAATTCCCATCTTGAGGAAAATACTTTAATTTTTATAGCATTCTAACGAAAAAAAATTGCTAAAAACTTTCCCACAGAGAAATGTGCTTCATGTCGTCATCACCCAACTAATTAATCGATAATGTCATTCTTGTGGTTAAAAAAAAATCATCTCCATCAGACTTTTTATCAGATGACGCTGATGCGAGTAAAGAAACAAAGAAAAGCGGTCCATCGATTTGGGAGGCTGTGTGGGTGGGAAATGAAGGGAGAAGAACTTCAGGATAAGTGACAAAATGACTGTTGATCTGTGGGTGGTTTGCGATTAGAAATATCGCCATCGAACCTCCCGTTGCGATTATTGTCTCAAACATAAAAATGTGATAATGTAAGACATTTAGGCTGGCAGAGATCTCAAATCATTTCTCATATCATGCCACAAGCCCCCCTCGTGGCATCTGCCCTTTTATATCCTCCGCCAACCCTCAATGTGTGTGTCGTGCGGAATCATGGAATCAGGATTCAACTGGAGAAGGATTTATTTAATATCATTCAGCACGCGTCTGATGAACAAGTACTTTTGGGGTAAATGCTTGTATAAAGTGTCAGATTTATTCCAGTGCTCGCATGAATATTTTCCCTGTCTTCTGCTGGGTTCTACTCACTGGGTGTCATGATAAATTTTCGTCCCCCTCCGGTGTCCTCGAACAACAAAAATCTCCGCGTAAAATGCTGTACAGCGAAAAGAATTCCGGGTGAAGCGAGAGGGTGCGAAACCCCGACCCCTTGGATTTCGGGAAGCGTGCGAGAGGATGTAAAAAATGGCAAAATTCACCCCAAAATCAAAAAGCATATTCATTGTGATGTGGCAGTTGAGAGATATTTCAACCCCTCTCACACATTGCAAAGAGATGGAATAAAACGCAATTTAATACAAGAGACGAACCGGTTGTCCAATCTTTCAACCCCTCACCCTGTATTTTATCACTTTTGTACACAATTTCTCTCCCGGACATATTGGAATTCCTCCTAAGCTATTAAATTACCCCAGGCAGCTTTTTTAATTACTCACCTGGGACCTGTATAAAATATTTCTTCAAATCGCGTAATTGATTTATTGCGTGCAATACGAATACAGGACGAAACGAGATATCGTAATTTTCACATAGTGTTAATATCATTATATATCGTGATATATTCAAATGTGCGTGAGATATGGGAGCTGTCAAACAGCATGAAATCAAAATCATTCGTTTAGTAACTGTCATGTTTAAATTTTAAATTCAGATATGAATTCTTCAACGAACAACAAAAACTAAGAAAAACAACTTATAGGTGAAATTTTGGCAATAATATTGAAACATAC
>CAKKOB020002668.1:0-11849 GCA_918844115.2 Phlebotomus perniciosus
TTTGAATAACACTTTTAGACCACTTTAGACCAGTTTTAATTAAAGTTTTTTAAGAAGTTGTTAAAGAATTTCATCAAACCCGTTCAGCAAGAAAGCAACAGACTTTATCATCCCACTAACTTCCTCTTCCTTGTGTTGTGGCACTCCGCCTCCGCCAAGTCTAAACTTGGCATTTCTTTTTTAAAATACCCTCGAATTAAAACAAAAGCTGATAAAAATTTCAGTTAAATATATGATTTTATTCCAATCTCATTAAAAATAACAAATGTTCAAAGAGAAAATCCCACTGTCTAATCACCTCCCCTACTCCCCTACTCGTAATAAATCAACATTGATGAGTGATTACTCGCAAGATTTACTACAGCTGATTAGAGGAGCGTGAAGAACATCTTGGTAGCCTCTTCAGGTGTGAAGAAGACGCCTTGCTGATGCCAATGCTTCATGATAGTCTCAATAAATTCATGCAGGAGGTGGGCTTTGCGCGCCACCGGGTCGAAAGTGAGACCCAGGATCGCCATCTGGCAAGATAAGATAGTTTGAGATGTTGTGTAAGCGATTCGGGACCGTCTTCCGGAAACTCACCCTCAAATGCGCTTCATAAAAATGATCATCCGTTTGTCTTGTTCCCAATCGAAGCATGTACTTGGTGAATAGTGCCCAGTCCTGTTTCTCCACGCAATTCTGCATCTCCCTGAGGATCCTGTTGTAGGAGAGAAGCGGAAATCCTTTACTGGTGGTGTCGGATCCGTAGCATGTCGACCGGGGGACATCATTTGGCGCTCTTAGAACTTCCAGGGCAGCATCCAGTTTACTCTGGGTCATTTGGAAGACCTTTATTTTACCTAAAGAGAGAGAAAAAAGATCATGATTGAAAAGAAAATCCCTGGAAAATCATGATTTTCTCACGTTTAGTTTGTTTTTTCTTCCTTTTCGATTTTTTGAGGTTATAAATCCTCTCTCGTTGTTTCTTTGGATTTTTTGGTGCTTCCGGTAAATTTTCATCATCGTCGTGTTTAGAGGATCCATCAGAGACATCCATGCTGTTAAAAAGGTAATATTTCTAGTTAAAATCTAGAGAAAATCACGAGAGTAAAAATGTAAATAAATCTTCCGGACAACAACACTTTCCAGTTTCCACTCCTTCCACACGAAGTGAAATGCTGAGACTTTTGGGCAGATCCCACTTCCGGGCCACTTCTAGGCCAATTTACCTGACCAGGGAGTGCATCCACCAGCAGAGGAGCTACGCAACCAGCCATGATAACAGGAACAGTGATATTTGGACGAGTGAAGTCTTTTCGAAGTACCTGGAAGAGATCCGGAAGGAGGTTGCGGAGTGCCAACAGAGTGCATCCAAGAGGAATCGATGGCATCAGCTGTCGGAAATGTGCAGTGTTATCGAGCGACGAGAGAAGATCCTGGAGAATCTCTCTACTCTGCGGAAAATAGCCCAGGAAGAGCCAGACAAGGAGTTCCGGGAGTTGGCAGCTGAGGAGGAGACTGAATTGAAAGAGGTTCTCAGTGGGATCCATGAGGAACTTCTGGAGGCACTCGTCAGCACAGCTGAGGGTGAGGATTACGAGTCATTCTTCATAGAAGTGACGGCAGGAGTTGGTGGGAAGGAAGCGATGCTCTTTGCCAAGGATTTATACACCATGTACACGAATTACTGTGATTTCAGGTAGTTTAGAGATAGTCTGAGGAATAAGTAATTAGATTTTGAAGATGAGATGTCGTTTCAGAGGCTGGAATACGGAAGTCCTGGAGGAGGATCACATGGAAATCGGCGGGATCCGTCACGCTAGTCTCTGTATCACTGGAGACGATGCCTTCCAGACTCTGAAGCGCGAAGGAGGCGTCCATCGTGTTCAGAGGATTCCCGTGACTGAGAAATCCGGACGTGTTCACACCAGCACTGTATCAGTGGCCATCATCCCTCGCCCAGATGACGTCACTGTCGTCCTGCACGATCGGGATCTGCGGATTGAGACGAAGCGGGCATCCGGAGCCGGTGGTCAGCACGTCAACACCACCGACAGTGCCGTCCGGGTGACTCACATCCCCACGGGGGTTTCCGTGGAGTGTCAAACCTGCAAGAGTCAGATCAAGAATCGCGAGACGGCGCTCAAGAAGCTCCAAGCGCGTCTCTATGAGGCGCAAATTGACGCCCAGATGGCCTCCACGAAGACCACGAGGAAGAGTCAGGTGGGCACCAGCATGAGGAATGAGAAGATAAGGACGTACAACTTCAATCAGGACAGAGTGACGGATCATCGCATTGAGGAGGGAACTGTGCACAATCTCAAGGGGATCCTAGAGGGAAGGGAAGTGCTGGATGATTTTATTGGGATTGTCCGGGAGAGGAGCAGGGAGAAGCAAGTTGAGGAACTCCTCAGTGAATTCCAGGATAAAGGAAAGAAGCGATAAAGTGGAAAGCGATCTTTTATCTTATTTATTAAAAGAAAATCTATTAACTTTGTTACTTCGTGATGGCGCCCCAATCCCCAGCGGAGCCCACTTTCAGCACATGTTCCCGGACAGCCTGGTCGAAGACCCTCTTCACCTCCCTGCATCCCGCTAGTGCATGCTCCAGCACTCTGGGCAGATCATCCAGATGGAATCTCTGAGACATCTCCAGGAAGGCGATCTTCCCGGAAGACGGCAGTGACGCCACTGTGAGTGTCGCTCCGCCACTGACCTCCTCGATGTGGGACACATCCATCATGGGAACCTTCCCATTGGCCAGGGACGCCGTGCAGGCGCACACGTACTCCCTCAAGCAGACACCAGCGTCGATCAGGGCGAGCGTGGCAGCATTGATGGCGGCGCAGTAGTTGCCCCCATCCGCCTGGAGAACTTCCACGAAGACGTCAATCTGAGATCTGGGATAGAGTTCCAGCTTGATGGCTGCACTCAGCGCTTGCTGAATGTGCATCGTCATCTCCAGGGATTTCCGGTCGCCGTGAGTGCGTCGATTCCGCTCACCCGTTGAGAATGTCGCCATGCTGTACTCACAGTTGATCACCGCCTCCTCCACATTCATCTTCTTCGAAGACGCCTGGTGGGGCCCATAGACAGCCGCCAGGACTTTAGTGTTTCCCTGCTCCAGATACGCACTCCCATCAGGTTGACTAAACACCCCCAGCTTACACTGGATTCTCCTCAACTCCCCAGCACGACGTCCATCCAGCCTCAGGCCCTGGTCAGAGAGTAAATCCTGTCCGGACATCTTCTGGCCAGCAAAACGTTCCGGAACACGCGGGTTTGTTTGTGGAAACTACTGGAAGCGCTGGAAATGGCGGGAAATGCTAGCCACGAGATGGCGCTTTATCTATTTTTTAAATTATATTTTCCCATTTTCCCTCAAATTTAACTCATTTTACCCGGAAAATAGAAAAAACACAAACAAATCATATTTCTAAGAATTTCTTCTTAATTACCCATCCTTATTAGGCATTTTCTAATCCCTTTACTGAAAATAACATCTAATTTCCGTAAAGAGAGCGCAAAAAACACGTTAAAAATTCACCAATAAAACGTCCGAGGCATCCAAGAGTGGGGAAAAGAGCTGTTTGAGGAGCAAATATTTCAATATTAATGCAAAATAGAATGGGAAATCCTTTGGCGATTTCGCCCTCTTGCAATCGATCGAGAGTGAAAGTGAGAGAAAGTGAAAATTTCTCTCGGCCATGTGTGAGAGCAGCGTCCATGTATCACTTTAAATCGTTCATCTCTCACAGAATTTCCACCCGCTTTTCCCAGAGCAGAACGGGGGGAGGCGAAACGATGAGAAAATGATGGAAAATTTGCAAGGGTTGCCGATTATTTTCTATCCCCTTTTCGATGGACGAAAAAGAAAGAACACAATCTTTTCGCAAAGTTCCTCTTTCACTTTTTTAAAACATGCAGTCCGCTGTATTTATTTTTCTCTCCCAATTTTCCTCAATCACACTCCATCGAGCATGAAAATGTCCCTTCTTCCTCCCACATCTGTTCTGGAAACCCTTTTCTCCTAACAATGTCTTGGAAATTCGCAACCTCCTGCTTGTTTGGGCCTATTTTGGGGTCATTTGCAAGTCCTGCAGAGATAATTACTTTACTGGCCACTTTGAAGATGCTTTTTATGGTCTCTGTATGAAATAACAGAATCCTTCTCACAACTCTGACGTCACTCAAACGTTCTAATAATATTATGTAAGTGAATATTCAATCATCAATACGCACGTAGAGAAACTATTTGAAAGTCCAGTATTGATCGTATATAATTTGAGGAGGAAGAAGAAGCTGCTTTTGGAAGCTTTGCCTTTTTATCACATAGGGAAAATATTTAAGCAAATGTTGAATTTCTTTTATTTAAGCGATTTTTCAGAGACTAAAAAGTTCTAAAGTGAATTTTAAAAAGCTCTTTGTTAACACTTAGTGGAATAAATTCGATAAGCTAACTTGAAGTTTACGGAAGCTGAAAAACTTCTCAAGAAACTTATTCACAAATTTGGAATATAGGTATAATAGATAAAGGAATATAATGATAATAAAAGCAGAATTAAGTAACTTAAGTCCGAAAAGTCTCTCCTTAAAAGCTTCTAATTGAAATTTCCTCTGAGAGAATTTCCTTCTAGATTTTTTTCTCATGCATAATTTGAAAAGAAATTAATGGCATAATAAAGAATAATCCTTCTATATACCCAAATCTGTAAAATAAAAAAGTTACGCCTCATTTTAAAAATTTCCCGCAAAGTTAAATAAGACTTATCTTAAAATGTTAAATCAATATTTAAATTTTGTAAGTTCGTCATTTTACGTATACTTATATTCATCTTAGAAAGAGCTCAATAAGATAATGAAACGTAAAACTTTTTTTTATAAAATTATTTAAAGATTTAAAGCTCTTTTTCGCTCCATTCTTTTGGTTTTGATTAGAACAGATGAAATGTAAGGATAAATTTTAATTAATTTCTAAATTTATATTATGAGGGAAAGTAAGGCAGTGTAACAGTGGGGTTATTTTCAAGCATTAGAATAGCCCCATTGATTTCATGAAGGTTTGGTTAATGTTCAGTCAAAGACTATAGCGAGAAAACTCTCTATGTGAAAATAGCCTCACTGTTAATGCCCCACTTCCCCCTATTATAATTTTATCGCTGCTTTGTTTGTCATATATCGTCTATTAATTAATTCGTTTTTATTTTGTTCAATTATTTTTTTTTTCAAATTATGGTTTCAAATAATTGATAAATAAAAAGTATAGAGGAAAGTCGGGTAAATCCAGCTCTGCGGATCTGATGACACATCTTCTCATTTTAATATAATAAAACAAAAAAAAAAGCAATATAACTTTAAAAAATAACCTTCTTTTTATTTTCATTTATAACTGTCTGGCATAGTCAATTGGCATGCCAGTTGGCGATATCACTCACCATTTAGCCATTATTTAGCGTTTTTGAGCAATTTCCTTTCGCTTTTCCTTCATCTTTATTCGAATTTTTACAATAAAAATGCCACGAGAAAAGTCGCGTTTTGGTGTAAATGACCATCTTGATTGATGTAGAGATTTGCACCAACTTTGGTGAACATTCTTACCAAGACCTCACTTTTTCGTAGCATTTTTATTGTGAAATGATTGTGAATTATTCGAATGAAAATGAAGGAAAAGCGAAAGGAAATTGCTCAGAAACACTAAATAAGGGCAGAGCAAATACATTCTGGGTGTTTTTAATCTATTTTAAGGGCAAAATGTGGGAAATGACATTGCCAACTGGCATGCCAATGATCAAGATCATGTTTTTGGCACACAATGAAAACTCAGTCTCCAGTAGGTATCGACAATGAAACTCCTATCGACCGGTACATTCAATTCTTAGCGAAATCAATGACAAAGATGACAAATATAATAAAAACATGCTAAATATAATAAAAGTATTGAATATAGTAATTATTATATAACTGTTTATGTAAATAGATTATCCTTATTTTATATTCATTAGAATTTACGCAAATTTTAGAGAATATATGATAATCCTGTCCAAAAATAAAAAAAAAGAAATAATTAAAAATAATAATTTAATAAAGTACTTAACCTACCTAAGACAATCAAACGTAACAGGAAAAAAAATTTAAACCATTTATAATTTAACTCTTGAACCGTCCCACGGGGATTTTGGACTGTCAAACAATCGGATCTCTCACTCATTCGTATTGTTGTCAATATCTTCTCTCTCGGTCTTTGACAGGAATTTGACAGATGTGAGAGTTTAAGTGTTAAAAAAAATCGTATTGTGTTAACTTGCCTTAAAAGTTTCTTGTCAGTCGAAATATGTATTTAAAAGGTTTTAGAAAACTTTTTAATTCACTTCCCCAATTTATAAAATAAATGCTTATACGCAGTAGACACATTGTGAAACCAAAAACTTTTGCATAGAGGCTCTACTAAAGTCTAAACGCTTTATAATGCTTTAAACTCAGATAATCAGGGTATAGTGCATTAGATTACCCGACATTCCCCTATAAAAAGTTACCAAACTTAGAGCTTAACAACCCCGAATCCAATTATTTTACTCCATAATTTCTAAATAACATTCAAGATTTATGTTTGATTTGAACGTTGTTTGTCTTCCATGGACGAAAATTACCCTAAGAAATTAATTATTCAAAGATTTTTATAACCTAATTTTAAATTTTATTCAAAGAAATCTTCTTGAGAAAACAAGCTTTCTCAATTTGATTTATTTTAATACAATTTTACTAAAGAAAAAAACAACGCTTTTCGGCCATTTCAATTCGATTTAAAATACCAACATGGCTGACGACGCTTATAGCCGTGACGTCACCTACAAGCATTGCCAGAAATTTATAAATTCTTCAACAAAACCAGCAAACTATTAAAAAATATTGCAAAAAATGATAATAAAAAACTTTCCGTATACACGAAATAGTCCAAAGACGGCGGAAACGCCTTTCTCCGGGGCTATTCAAAGTAAAGTTATAGATGGGTGTGTGCCATAAAGAAAGGTCCATTTGAACTGGATAGAGAAAGTAAGTGTATGTATAGTGAATGTATGATTTTGCACTATAAAAGTCACCCACTCAATTCTCATCAAAAGCGCCCAGAATTATCTGGAGCCTGGAGTTTGCCGGGGAAAATCATCTCACACAGAGAATACCCCCACTGAAATTTAATCACATTCATTTCCCAATGACTTGAACGTTGGTTTTCGGAATTGCCCTGGCATGTGGGGTTGGGATTGAGGGTGAGAGAGGAATGGTTTGAAATTGCGTGTGTGTTTGTATAGTTTAAAGTTTAAATTTAAGATGAAAACCCCATTGAGAGCCCCTCTGGGCTGCCGCCCCCCCTCTGTCCCTACCCCGCACATGCTGCGAATCCCTGGGCCGAGTGTGTTGAGATATTTTGCAAGTATGGCGTTGCTATACAGTGGCTGCTCGGTGAGATAGATACCGAGACCCATAGCAGCTTTGTACTTTTTGGTATGGTAAGTTTGGACGCTCTAAGGGTGTGGGGTTGGGCTGTGGGTGGGCCTGATGAAATTGTACACTACTATTGGATTGGCTGGTAGCTCCACTCCAAAAAGCCACCCTCCCCGAAAAGTGTTTTCAGTTTTAGTCGCTGGAATGGTCCACCCTCTCGCCCCCCGTTTTTGAGACACACACAGCACATATTCCACTCCTTATATGGCCCTTGGCCACCCACTGCCCAGCTTGCCTACGCACATTTCTCCCCGGCCTCCGCACATGTGTGTGTGTGTATGTAAAACAGCATATAGTTTAACATAAAATCATATATTTTCACATACGGTGGGAGGGTATTGGGGGGTGGACAAGGAGTATCGGTGGTGCCGGAGCGCAGGGGCGACAGGGGATCTCCTTAGCATATAGACCAGGGCTGATTTCAGCTCTGAGGCCAGCATCATCTACGCGCCCACCCACTGGCCAGGAGTTCTGGCGGGGATGTGACGGGGTGCGGGATGAAATAAGGGGGGTGTGGGTGACTTATATGAATAATATAGGATGGAGGATGTGAGCGAGAGCGAGAGTGTTAAAGTGAGGGTGAGGGGGCGCCCAATTCAACCAAACACCACCCTCGTAGTGGACCTGCTTTCGAGATATCGCAAAAGTCGTGTGTTTGTACAAAATAGGGGTGGGGGGTTGCTGTGATGTGGGTGTGAGGCTCTGCAGAGGACCGAGCGAGACGATGTCCATGCTGTGGCGCTCGAGAGTGAAAGTGATAGAGCCAGAGTAAAGGGCGCACACAGCATCTCAGGGATGGTATGAGGGGGATGGTGTATTTTCACTGGGGGTACCCCGAGAGCGCCTCAGTTGTGCTCCCTCTCGCACACACTTGGCCAAGGAAAAAAGGGGGAATTTGTGTTGGAAGCATTGAAATCCATTACGTTTATACGGAACATGCGAAAATGTAGAAGTTTGGACTTACAGCGACGCAAGGAGAGAAATTTAAATTACGTCCGCGCGGCGCAGTGGACATAAAACAGGGACGAATTCGGAACACTTTAAAGTGGATGTATTGCAATGTTGGGCGTCTCAAGGAGTTCAACGCCTTTAAAGGTGATACACTTCAACCCTATCGCTATTTTTCAGGCACATTTTCACTCTCTATAGGCCGTTTATCTTGATTTGGGCAATTGATTAGGAATTTTTGCAACCTGAAATTGGTGCTACAGTTTAATTGGGAATGACAAAGATGCTATTTAGAAAGATTAATTAGGAATTCTATATATGGATAGATATTTAATCATTAAATGGAATTATTCACGCGGAACAAAATTAATTTGGAAACAATCAAATCACACCATTTCATTTCCCATGATTTACCTTTAGTCTGTTAAGCTTATTAAACTGAGAGATTAATACTAAATTCGCTTGGCCAGGCGTCAATTGTTGTCTCTTTCCAACAACCGAGATTTCTCATTTAGAAATGAGGTGGAGAGATTGTCTTGTTGAGTTTAATGCGTCGACGCGTTAATTAAAACCCCGATTGTACTAGTGGGTATTATCGATCAACTTGTAATCGATCAAACCATGTAAAAAAAAAACAGGTTTTTATATGGCTTGATCGATATTACAAGCTGATCGATAATACCCCCGAGTACCCTAGTGGGCGGTTTCTGTTCCTGAGGTTTTCCGGTTCCTCGAACTATTTCTGGCTAGTTTAGGATGATATTAAGTTATTAGGATGCGCAGGCCTGGGAGTGACTAACAGGTTACTCGTGGGAATTGAACCCATCTCACTCGGTACTCGATTCGATGTGAGGAAGTGCCGAAGGGTTGCGCATTAGCCCTCACGGCCACTGCGGCTCTAACATTTCGAATATTTTGTTATATTCCGGCTCGAAGAACTGAATTTCCTGCTTGTTCAATCTCACACAGCACAACACGTTTTGACATTCTGTTCCTGTCAAAAAGATCACCCCCTCAGTGATTGCTGCGCCATCTGCCATGGCGTTTCCCAGAACATTTGAATAAAACGGTCATGTTAACTATCAAAAAAGATTCCAATTTCTCAATAAACACCACTTAATTCGTCCAAAAGAAGCATGCCTCGTAAAAATGGAAAAATAAAAAAAAAATGCCGAAAGATGTCCGAGCGATTCGTCTCTGCTTCCACGCGAATTTCCATTTTCATGTTAGTCCGGCAGCAGCAGAGGAGCGCCAGTCTCTTAACTGGTGTGTGCGGGTGGAAGCGGCACGATTGAGGGGTGGACGGGGGTGGTTTGGTCGTTCAATATACACAGCCCTATCTACAGTGCGTGATACACACACTGATGCTGGGCGACCGGTGGTGTGGGTGCGGGTGGTTCTGTGATGGTTGAGTGGGTGGCCATAGAAGGGGCGAGAGAGAGTGAAAGTGGAAGACTGGCGAAGGGAGATCTGGTGAGACGACGATGGGGAAAAGGCAAGTGAAAGCGGCAGCAGCAGCCAGCAGAGGCGATTATAATGTGTATACTGGGCTGCCAGGGGTGGGGGGACATAGAGGGAAAGGAGTGGATCGGGACCGAGCGGGGGACTTTCAACTCACGCCCGAGGATGAGGATGTGGGTGGACGCAGGGAGGCTACTTGAGATATCGACCGACCGAAAACTGAATGTTTCAATGTTATGTATTTTACATATAGCATAGGGGGTGGTTTTGTGAAAAAACCCTTTCTTCAATTTTAGACTTAGTGTCCGAAGTCTTTTCTGGGGGAGTGAAAATACATGAGGGGAGCGCAAAGAAGAGAAGCAAGCAAAAAAAAGAACCAACCGAGAGATTTTCAGGCTGCTCCAATACGACAGCTATACGGATGCCCAAATGTTTTCTATTTGAACGTCCTCCTTGTCCATCCGCTCTCCCCCTCGCTGCTCCCCAACTGTCCGGACGCTTTACTCTTCTCCATTCGCCATGAATGTACAATTTCGCGCGCGCACTCACATGGATATTTAATGGCATTCCCACTCCTTCTGGGCCAGATAGATCTCAATGTCCTCACATCGGTTGGGACTCTGGTGTTGGGCCTCACGGCCAAGATGCGAATGTGTTGTGCCAGATGAATTTACGGCGTATTCCACCGCGCTAGGGGATGGGGGGAGGGGGGTGGTTGGATTATGTAGAGAAATTCAAGCGAGGAGCTAAAATTTTGCCTATATGGCATCCAGAAGCGGGGGTGTCGGTTCCACGAATATGTACAAGTAAAGTACACACATAGTAAATGTCCATGACATTAATTCGTGCTTGGGCAACTTCTATGCTCACCCTATCGCCCGAGATACAACTTGAGTGTTGGAATATCTCAACGTGTGTGAAATGGACGGGCGAGAGGGAGGTTTTTCGGCTGATGCCCTGGGAAAGGGTTGCTCGCTTCGTTTTCAGCCCATCTCTCTTTCACTGCCATGGCCCATGGCCAGAAGGAAGAGAATGGATGAGGGACGCCAAGAGTAACTTTTTGTGGGGTGTGAGAGAGAGAAAATTCATGCAAATGCTGATGTGTGTATTTTAACTCATTCCAACACACGCTAGGGTGTTTTCGAGCAAACTCTTGTGTGCCTTCTCAAATACAAATACACCACCCGTTTGGAAGCCCTTCACGTCCCCTGAACGTCCTTCTTCATCCTTGCTGCCTTGCCCTCCTCTACATGCCGGAGGGACATCACCAGAGCAAGAGAGTGTGTACCCAAAAGTGTGTTGAACATATCACACATTTACCATTTTCCTGCCTGCTTTCCCAAAACTCCACTGTCGCTGGGCCTCAAGATGAAGAAGGATCTCCTCTTAAAATTTTCTCTCCATCTCACTTTTGTCTATATATGTACATTCGGCAACCCTTCTACAAACAGGGATACACAAAATGGACTCACAACGCCTCTATTTTGTGCCTTTTCAACTTGAAAATCAAATGGAGAAAAAAAATAATCCACACATCCTCAAAATCCTCTGCCAGAGGAAATGCTAAAGATGCACCTCTAAAAGCATCAATCGATGGATATCTTTTGTTGCATATGGTAGATCATGCTGGGTTGAGGCAATCAACCCTTAGACCTTTAGTAGAGAGTCTAATTAAATATTTCCCAAGACGCCCAAGACAAACACAAATGCATGATATTTAATTTTTTATTGAGACTTTGAATTTCCCTGTTTTTCTGTAATGAATGACCACAGTCGATAACATCTCAGAGATTTAGGATTATGTCGGTGCGCGAATTAGAGTCCCTACTGTATCCAAAAATTATGTATCCGTCCGGCCAGCCGACTGTTGGTCCGTCATACAGAACTTTCCAATGAACGAATGAGAAGATAAAGACTTGCAGTTTTCTAGAATAAAGCTTATTTTTTTACGAGTCAAA
>CAKKOB020002669.1:0-11847 GCA_918844115.2 Phlebotomus perniciosus
TTCGATCAATTTTTTTTTAAAAGACGCATCTCGGCGACCGTTATCCATCTCCGTAGTCAGATAATATTTTTGGTATGACCGCTAGTGGCGCCCCCATAGTCAAACTTTGACCCTAATTATCTCGAAAACGGCATTATGCATTTTGTTCATATTTTAGTATGATGTAGTCCAGGTCGAGACGTTTCCAAAATGGTATTTAAATTTTTTGTGGAATAAATATAACCAGAGTTATGGCAGTTTAAATTTACAACTTCTTACAATTTCACTTGTTCTTCATGCGAGAACGTCCTGTCGACCCAAATATTATATTGCGTCAACTGTCTGGGACATCACTTTATAATAAACGCGTTGAAAAGAATCGCATCGTGAATGAAATTGTTTGATGTGTAAAATTCTTTGAACGACGCGATTCTTCGCCTCCAAAGTTTGCAGCTGAAACTGAATTCGATCCCATTTACGAGTTCGCCATAAAAGAATCACAGCTCCCCATAAGTCGGCCTGTAGAGACTTATCAACGCGTTTATTATAAAGTGATGTCCCAGACAGTTGACGCAATGTAACAATATTTGGGTCCGAAAGGACGTTCTCGCATGAAGAACAAGTGAAAGTGTAAGAAGTTGTAAATTTAAACTGCCATAACTCTGGTTCTATTTATTCCACAAAAAATTTAAATACCATTTTGGAAACGTCTCGACCTGGACTACAACATACTAAAATATAAACAAAATGCATAATGCCGTTTTCGAGATAATTAGGGTCAAACTTTCACTATGGGGGCGCCACTAGCGGTCATACCAAAAATATTATTTGACTACGGGGATGGATGACGGTCGTCGAGATGCGTCTTTTAAAAGAAATTTGATCGAAATCGGTCCATAAACAACGAAGATACAGCCCGGTGAAAACCCAAATTTTGACCTTTAATATCTCGGGTCAAGGTCATTCAAGAGACTAATGTGACCTGTCGTTGGAGAGGTCTCGGCGTCAGCTACAACATACTAAAATATGAACAAAATGCATAATGCCGTTTTCGAAATATTCGTAATCGAAAATTCGAAAATCGATTTTTCGACTTTAGCGCCCCTAGCGGTCGTCGGACGAAGTTTTGATGTTCAGAAGAGTTGTAGCATTTTGTGAGACGTTTCTAAAAATAGGTCATAATACAAAATCAGACCCATAGAACCGGAGATATGGCCGTTTTAAAATTTAATTTTCGGACCCTAATATCTAGGGTTCTAATACAGCTAGGATCTAGTGTGATCTATCTATGGAAAGCTCTCGACCTAAGCTACAACGTGTTAAAATGTGAGACCGATCCAAGCCATAGGGGCCCAGCTATTTAAAAAATAAAATTTTGGGATTTTTCAAAATGGCGGATGTGGGGGTGGGGGGTGGAATTTGATATCACCATTATCTGGCATCCAGTCGATATATGATTTTTGCCGAAAACCGCATGTCGATATCTCTCACGGTTCTCTCGCTATAAGCCGTTATACTACGGCCGGACGGACGGCCACGAAAAATTTTTTTCGCCTACCCTTTTTGGAATCTAGGGATGTCGAAACACTCCCCCCCAAAATTTCAGATCGATTGGAGCAACTTTGATTTTGGCGCCGATTATATAAGCTGTGAATCTGGTAAGAATCACAGCAAAAAATCGTAAAATTTTCGAAAAATTCCTTGAAAATTTTTATGAAAATGATAAGATACTTTAATCTAGTCGTCATAATTGTCAAGTTGGCGGTTGCATGAACTGCTTCTAGGACGTTACTGGGATATAAAATCATACATTACATTTTCACGTCTTACGGTCCAGGAATTGAAGTCCCTTGCAGAAAAAGTGTGGGAAATGATGATTTCTGTTACACATGATTGAGTTCAACAGGTTCAGTTCTTGGCCGGTTTGCCAGTAGATTTCTGCCATTTTTTTTGACAATACCTACTTCAATCTTATTTGTGGGGATTTTTTCCTCGTTTTCGCATAAAACTTCAGAAACTACAGAAATCCACACTAACTGTCAATGGGGGCCCCATACAGCTCCAATAAATTGTTTCAGATGGCGCTCAAGTAGCGAAAATGTAACTTTTTCAAAACGTCTTTAAATGGACAATTTCCTACTGTTTTCCGCCTGGATTTTCACGAAAATCACTTCATTAGACTCTCCATTGCATTTTCCATACTCTACACAGGCTGTAGAAGATGGATTTCCCTTGAAAAAATGGACATTACACTGTTTTTCGCGCGACGCTGTGAACTGTCAAAATGGTATTGTGAGCCGAATTGACATTTGGCGGCGCACTTTGCCTTCTAAAAGAGCTACCATTGATGTAAATTTCCTCTGTTACCTCACTTTTGATTAAAATTCTAAAATTCACAATAAAGTATTCAAATTGTACCATCTTCTTCAAATCAGATGACGTCCCAAATTAGATTTACCCTAAGCTAAGTCGGAAACGTTATAGAAACTCGAGAAATGCGTTCCAATTATCAGTAATTGACCTTCTGGCTTAAAAATTGTGAATTTTTATGTTTTAATCTGGGAAATTTGAAGATTTTACACTGTAATAAAGTTTAAAGTATTTTTTGGTTTTTTATTATTTTTTTTGTATTCTAACAAGAAAGCCACTGGAATGATTAAATCTAAACATTTTCGCATTCTTACCTTTTCTATTTTTCAAGATTGAAAAGGGGATTCTGTATCAATTGTTGAGCCAAAAATCTTCCAAAATTTTTAGAGAATTGCAGCGAAAACCATCAACGAAAAACCAGTAGTGACTTGTCTTTTTTTTTTTGGTGACAGTGTAGCCTCTAGGTTGAATGCCAGTTAGGAGACACCAAAGCGTCTCTCCGAAGATCCTTGAATAGTTTTTAGTGAGAAGACAATTGACTGGAAAATGGCATTAAAACTGTTATTTAGCACTGAAGAGATCCACGAGATCCGTCTTAAATCACATTTTTTGTGGTGTAATAATAACTTTTAGGAAGTTCGCTTTCTCTTGCCTTTGTAGGTGGTAAAAAAAATTGTAAAGAAATAAAAGAGTGAAAAAGGGGAGAGAAAGATCTTTTAGGCAAGAAAACCAAAATACATAATCTAAAAAAAAATATCCAATAATAAATTTTCAAAAAAAAAATGATATTGAGAATAAATCAGTAGAAACATCAAGTGAGATCCAAGCTCCAAGATAAAATACTCCAATTCAAGTTGAATTAAAAGAAAATATAGACGAAAAATCAATTTTATCCTCCATCTTGAATCATAAACGATAAAAGAGAAAATATTTAATATTATTAAAATTTTGTAGTTGTGCCTTGAAACATCTAAAAATGAAATTATATTAACTGAAATCATAATAGGAATCTTAATAAATAAAAAAAAAAATGAAAAATGGTAAAAAAGCACATCCACCGTTTTAATAAAGACAAAGTTTGAAAATTATTTAAATTTTTATTTATTTATATTACCTTCAATTGCAAAAACAATTATTTTGGCTATTTCTAAGCTTTTTTCTGCTCACCCGAAGTCAGCAGAAGCTTAAATAGACGAGGGTTTGTAGCTCGGCTAAGTAATAGGCCTTTTACTATAGGTTTGAGTCTCTGCTAAGAATAGCCTTTAAAACAGTTGAGACTCAAACCTAATAGGCCTATCACTTACCCAAGACTCAATCCCTCTCTTTCATCTAAGTTTCCGCCAACTTCACGTAAGTTGTTTTTTTCTCACTTTATATAATCTTATGTGTGTAAATTTTATCTAACGCTATTTTTTCATATATTTTTTTGTTTACCTTCTCAATAAAACCCCTTAAATCCCATTTTAATTCTGTACAAAGTGTTTCCGCGAAGGAGAAAGAAAAAAAATCTCTTCATGAGAGAGAAAAGGAAAAAAAAACAAAATATAGTTTAAAAAGTTCCACGAACACAACAGATTTTTCCCTAATGATTTCTCCGTCCGCCGGCGGCGCCACCGGCGATCAGGGATCGATTCCCTCATCGTCGCTTGGCTCCTTTGTCGTGAGAGACCTCGCAAATCTATCTGTGATTTGGCGGATATTCTTCCTGGAGGCGGACTTCCTCGTCACGCTCCTCTTCTCACGCTTATGCTCCGGAGTTGGTTCATCCAGTTCCACTTGAATTCCCGTGCTGGTCTCAAACACCCCTCGATCCACCAGCGGATCCTCCCCGCCACCCCTTAAACGCTTGTGACTCCGACTGGAATCCGCTGAATTGCTCGACTCCACGATTTCACGTTCCGCTTCGCGTCTCCTCTTCTTGTCGCGCTTCTTCGTTCGCCGTTCGGCGCTCTGTTGCTCATAGAACTCACTCATCAGCCGCTCAGCGGCGCTCGCGTCGCGCTTCCTCTTCTTATGCCTCCTCTGGATCCCGTGAGATTTCGTGCTCATCCGCATGAGACTCTCCTTCGTCAGGCGCTTCTCCTGCGCAGCCGCTTCGCTCAGCTCCAAACTGTGCAACAGTTCAGACTCCTGATCATCAGACACCGTCGCCTCGGGACTTCCGTGAGGCGTCGGGGCGGCAATTGGACGACGCTTCTTCTTCTTATTCACCTTCCTCTGCCACTCGCTGTACTCAGCTGAAGCGTCCTCCTTGTCTTCACCTGGAAAAACGGAGGGAATGATGACTTATGAGGGTAAGAAGAACAAACAGAATAACTGCATAAATTCAGGAAAAGGCGGAATAGCGTGTGATCAGCAGCGGTATTTGTATCATATAGGCCCTATATTATAAGATTTGGGGGTCAGGGAATGTCTTATGGAACAGTAAAAAAATAGTCCTAGTTTTTTTGGGATCAAAAAGTAATTTTTATCCCTTAGGGATCTTAGAGTTTCTTTGAACTTGAAAGTATTTAAAATAATGCTTTGAAATTCCAACATTTCACTTAAAAACAGTTGGTTACCGCGGTATCACACGTAAGTTGCTAGCGCATTAATTTTTTAGCTAGCAAATTAAATTAATCTCCGATCTAATTCTACAATACTTTTGGAGGCGTTAGAAGAGAACAATTAACATTTATTTTTACTTTAAGTAAACTTTTCTGGTTGTTGATGTTGAGATTAGTCAGTTAGATTAGTTTTCATGTTGTTCTCGCAGTTCTTATAACCTCAATCTCCATGGTAGAAAGGTCGCGAATAAGATTTAACAATGAAGAACGAGATTATGACAACTGCGAGAACTGCAAAAAGTACAGAAACAACCAATGAGATTACTTTAGTCCTTTAAAAGAAAGAGCTGTTTGCTCTCTTCTATCGTTTACAAAAACATGATAAAGTGAAAAGGGAGATTTACTTAATTTTCTATCACAATAATTAATTCGATTAATGCACTAGCAACTTGCGTGTGATAACACAGTTAGAGATATAAAGAATACTTAACCCATTGAGGACCGGGATGTTTCAAACTCTGAATTAATGAGTGCAATACATCATTTCTAGACAATTGACACACAAGGAATCCTAATAGATATGCCATCAGATTTGCTGTAAAAAATTATCTTCCGAGATTAATACGCGTTTAATTAGAGGAATCTCACCTTATCGTGGTCCCTATCTCTTATTGGTAAACTCTTTTTCGATTCTAAAAATTTATTTCGAGTTTTTGGGTTTTTTTTCGATTTTAGAAAACATCTCAAAATTGCCTAAGGTAAACGCAGTATGGTTCGACCATTTTCCTGCTATCGACCGGTACATTGATTTCGCTAAGAAATGTATGGACCGGTCGATAGCAGGAACATGGTCTAACCATAGGTACTGCGTTTACCTTATTGTATTTTTTCTGCATTAGCAATTTTATAATCCCATTTTGTTGTTCGATTCATCGAACAGAGGTTCGTTCAATATGGGTTAAAGCTTTAAGTCAGGTTAAAGCTTTAAGCCAGCCCTTAAAGCAAGACTTAGATCAAGGTGTCTAAAGTTTTGTTTATTGATTTGTTGAAGATATTTTGATGTTTAATTTTGATAGTATGGATCTAGCTTTTAAATATTCAAATTTGAAAATTACAAAAACTATTTTTTGATTTTAGAGCTTATTAGAAGATGTCGGATGGACTGACGAGTCAACAGAAGATTAGGTGTAACCGGTATAACTTTGTTTCCTAAAGCTCGAGTTTAGATGTATACTCAGACTAAAATTTGAGATAAATCCGTGCTGGAACTAATTTATTAAAGAAACAAAGTTTTAAGGCCTTTCAAAGTGGTGAAACGGATGCCGATAGGGTTAAAAAATCAATCTTGGCATCCACAATAAATCATAAGTGAAATTTCAAAACGATTATGAAAACTTGATTTCTATCCTTTCCATCTGATTACAGAAGCTGTGAATTTGTAAGAATCACAGCTTACATATCAAGGCCTCTAAAAACTTTCGATCTTGCAGATAGGTATTCCAAACTATATAGATTACAGTTCTTTTCCACAAATATCCTCTATCTTACTAACATTTCTTGGAATATATTCTACAGAATTCGTTTAGCAATAAATATTTTGTGATTTCAGCAAAATTTTATCCAAAGACTGATACTTATACTTAAGTAATTTTTTCCCAAACCAATAAATAAAAGTTCTTAGAATTCTGCAGTTCAGCTAAACAACTAAAAGAAGATAACATTCTGGGGATTTTTCCCCATCATCCATCCATGCGGACATTTTATGCTTATCGATATTTGCAAAGTAAACATCATGGGGGGCCAAAAACTCACCCAATTTCTGCAGCAGCAAATTGTCCTGCTCCGCCAATCGGGCCAGCTTTCCGGACAGCTTCAGCCCATGACGGGCGCCCTTGTGCGCCGTCCGGCCCCCACAGGCCCTAAAGAGCTCCTCATCGGTGAGGGGTCTGGCGAGTGGCGTAAATTCCGGGAAGACGTCCGTATTCTCCTCCTCGATGCGATCCTCGCGCCCCTCGGACGTCAAAGTGGCGCATCGGACAAAGTTGCCGTACATGGAAGACTTGGTGGCGTCATTTCGGGCGGAGCAGGCGTGTCCGGATGTGGAGATCTTGCCGGACTGGCCATCCTTGAGCTCCATCTTGACGGACTCACCGTCCGTCTTCACGTCCAAGTTGGCCGCGGCGCTGTTGTAGGCGCTCTCCCACCAGTGATCCTTGAACTCAGCAGCCCCATCGTGACCCAGACCACTGGTGTCGAACTTGAGATTCGCCTTCAGCGGCTTGGAGATGCCCGAATTGTGCTTTCCCAAGCCCTGACCTAAAAAACACTCCGAAGTCAACTCCATTTTCGGGCGACATTTCCACCTCCGGACACTCACCTTCGCTCCATCCGTACTTCTGGAGGATCGACTGTCCAAAGTCCATGGCGTATCTTCACTCTTGAGCCCCTTTTCGCGCCCACAACTACCATCCGTGGCAACAATGGTGAGATTTTTAGGGAGAAAAGAGAAAACGATTCCCCCATGCGTTTTCCCAAAACTGACAGACACTCACACTTGCGCCCAATAACATCTCTGTCGGCACAACTTGCTAACTGTCTGCTCCGCAGAGGCTTACGACATGTCCGTGGACAAAGAGACATTTGAAAATAATAGACTGTGACTTTATACAAAATAATTTTTCCATCTGTTGATTTACCAACGTAATCCAACAGATGCTGCGAACTTTGAAAAAAACAATGAAAATTATTTCGCCACAAGAAAAAAAAAAGATTTTATAACACATAATTTTACCTAAAAAATTGATGAAGTTGTAAATACATCTGTGACTACAGTGACTTAAATTTTAAAACAATTTATTAATAAAATATATTCTTAAGAAAAACTGTTTATTTTTTTTAAATTAACACATAACTAAAAAAACACAAAAATTCAATTGAATTTTTTTTAATAATGCGAATAACTCATTTTATTGCTTATAGTTGTGCTGAAAAGGTTAAGAAGTTTCGCGGAGACCCAGTTGTTTTCTGAAAAGAATTATTTCTTTAAATTAAAAATATTTACTAATATAATCATAATCTTAGTAAATCACTTTAACTTTTTCATTGTAAGTATCCTATCCATTGTATCCAAAAAATCCAAATACTAATAAAAACCAACAGTTTTCGGTTAAAACTTACCATTAATAAACAGTCCACATTAGCTGACAATACTGTCGATCAACGAGTTCACAATATGTGTAACGTCATCCACCGCGCCGCGTCCGTTATTACCGTCCCGAGGGTCTGCCTGATCAGTGCCATCATCATCCAGAACCTGACCATTCGCTCCTAATTGAAAATAAAAAAAAATATCTTAACACGTAAACTTATGGAACACTTAACCAAAACGTAAAACCATTTTTTCCATCTGTTGACTTACCACCGAATAATCCAACAGCAGCGGCGAGCTTTTGAAAAATAAAATTTTGAAAATATTATTATTTTGCTTATTTCGTCGTAAAATACACTTTATAACACTTGATTTTACCGCAAAAACGGATGAGGTTGTAAATACATCCGTGACTCCAGTGACTTAAATTTTAAAATGATTTATTAATAAAATGTATTTTTAGGAAAAACTTAATTTTTTAAATTACCACTAGCTAAAAAACACATCATCACAATTCCCAATACGAGCTTCCAATTGTTCAACATGATTAATTACTTTTAAAGTGACGAAATTTCACAAAACATTTAATTTAACCGATTTAACCAAATGGTAATATAAAATTTTCAAGTCGTAAACTTTTTAATGACAAAATACTGAGGCACGTGTTATAAAATAAAATAAATGTGTTTGAAGCACGATCAGCACGATAGCTTTTTTTTTTAATTGGATAGAAGATTGATTTAAGTATTTCCATAAAAAATAAAAAAAGAAAATTCCCTATTATTCAGAATTTAACCAATGAATCGTTCTGTTTCATGTAATCGCATGTAATCGTAATCCATGTAAAAATAATTTACACATACAATACAACATCATACGACACGTGTGACGCAATTTCGTTGGACAAACTGAAAAAGAAAAGATTTTTATAGGGTTCACAGTACTTTTCGCCTTCACCACAGCGCGGCGCTCGCGAGTCTCAGATGTTAAATTTTCGAATCTCTCGAACGACCGCGAGAGAACACGACCGCCACTTAGACTGTGCTTTGCCCCCAGCATAATCTCCTATGGGAGCCTCACAGTCTGAGTGGCATGTGCGTGTTTTCTGATGGTTTGGGAGGGGCGTTGGGTGGTGAGGAGAGGAGCGCCCAGCGATCTCATGTCATGCTAGCGCAATTTCCTTCTACATTTCTCGTTCGTTCGTCAACAAAGTATGTGCGCTCTGGGCCCAGAGAACTTGTTTTCCTTCCGTGATTTCCCCGTGAAAACATCCCAGTGAGCCTGTCCAGTGACTGTCGCAGCCTCAGTGTTCGTGTCCAGTGCCCCCGCGCCCCCAAATGTGCAGCTGAGCCCCCCTACAAAGTGGTTGGTGTGTTAGAAAAGTGAAGAAACAGTGCTGAAGAAAATATTGTGACACAAGTACAAAGTCCAACCTTCAATGATTTTTTCTCGCCTTTTTATCGCTGTGAGAAAAGTGCTATTATTATTGAATTAATTGCCCGCCCGACAGGGTTAAGCGTGTACTCATTCGTGAACCTCTGTCCGCCACAGCGCCCCATCGCCTGTCATCCACAATGTCAACGATCCAGGAGAGATTCACGGCGGCTGTTAATGTTATCAGAGGATTACCCAAGAATGGTAAGCAAAAAATAATCCCCTTATTTTATTCCCTTTGCGCTTTCAGCCTGAATTCTTTCGATATCAAGAGAGGAAAAACTTATTGCCCTCGAGTATCAAAGAGTTTGATAACGACAGTTTTCCTTTTTTTTGCCCACTTGTCTTGATAGCGATATCAAAACAGCGACAATGTGAATGGTTAACTCGCTGGTGGAAGGGATGATTTATTTCTAGACCAACTCATACATACAATGACTAAGCGTTACCGGTTTTTACGCGTTTACGCAAAATTGTAAAATATCACATTTAGGTGTTTTGCAAACAATAAAAAAAAAACAATTGGTAAAAGCGGTAAAAGCTTTTTTTTTTAAATAAATAGTGAAAATTTGGTGGAACGGTTGGAACCGCTAGAAAATTACAAAAATTATATTGCCTCAATTAACACTTCAATGATCGCAAGGTAATTTTGGACTATCAAGCGATCGGATCTCTCATTCATTCATATTGCTGTTAATCGGTTATCTCCTTTTTTCTTGTTAAATATGGCACATAAATATTTTTTGAGGTTATCCAAAGTTTTTTTTGTATATTTTACACATAGTTTTCTCAAGTTTTTTTGCAAAATTTCTTTCACATTCGTAAAATATAAACTTTTTTTTGCGCTTGATAAATTGTTTTTGTTAAGGTTGGACTCTCACATCTGTCAAATTCCTGTGAAAGAACGAGAGAGAAGATATTAACAGCAGTACGAGTGAGTGAGAGCTCCGATAGTTTGACAGTCCAAAATCGCCGTGTGAGAGTTCAAGAGTTAAGTGATAAAATCTCTCAAAGTTGAAAAATGATATTTCAAAAAGGACTTTTTCTTATTTTCTGGGATCCCTGAGTTCATTTGAACTTAATAGTTTATACTCTGAAATTCTTGTGTGAAGTTAAGGGTTAAAAACGCAAAAATTAAAATTATGTTTTAGTTATTTCATTTAAAACAATTCATTTTTACTATTTTGTTTGCAAAAAATATATAAAAAAGTATATTTCTTGGAATATTTCTTGGATTTTTGAGGTTTCTCAGGTTTCGTGAAACATTTCTTGAGCCAATCGACCAGGTATTACTCATTATTATTGATCCATTTACTGTAATTTTTAAACAGATAAACTTTTGTTCTAAAATTAAGCTTTGGTTATTTAGCTAAATAAATTTTCAAAAATAAAAATAATAAGTTTTGTCAAAAATCATTAAAAAAAAAAGATTTAAAGTAAGTTAAGTTACGTTGTTTTATCCAAAAAACCATTTGTTGTTTATCAAGGTTTTATTCTACATAATTGATGCCAGAATCGAACCCGGGCTACTCTCATTCGCAAACCGCTGCCTTTTTCATGTAAACCTATTATTGAGACAATTAAGGCTATACTTCAGTGATGATGTTTTAACTAGCGTGAAATTTTGTAACCCCTGGTTAGCATTCGAGCTTGCAAGGATGCTGTGAAAGTCAGGGTAACGTGGATCTGAGAACAAAACCGCTTATAAGCTTCAGGTTCGATCTTGGTCGACTGTCGACTAAAGTCGGCCTTTTCCTAACACCATTTTATTCCAATCTGCGAGTCGACTGATCGTGAAGTCGGATCTGTTAAACCAATAAGTATGTAAAAAATTGTAAAGTGAGGTGGTGGAGGAAGTAAATGTCCATTAGGGCACCTACTCCCTGAGCACTCAGACCAATGAAGGGTCCCCATTGTACCCCAGCCCCCCGGGCAACCTCCTCTCGGGGTTCGTGGTATAGGAAAAAAGCAGTGAATTCATCTGGGGGTCCTTGAACAGGATGGGGATTGAACTCACAACTTTCTCTTTTCTAAGCAGTGACAGACACTTAGACCTCTCGGCCACGAACCCCCGTAATAAGTATGAAGATTCAAACTGTGATTTGAATGGTTCTGAGGTTGAGTTGAAACAACAGAGGTGGAATCGAGAGCCGACTTTGTGATACTATCACAATCACTTGTAGTGATGATTTTGGTGTTCGAAATCGAGAGAGTTTATCACTTGCGGGTAAAATTCACTATCACTTCACCGATTGCGAACGATGTGACACGATTGGTTACGAGAGACTGTACTAAAATTTTTCTCGTCACTTGAAGTGAAGATTTGGAATCGAGAGCGCGTCACTTGATGTGAGATTGCTTGTGGGACAT
>CAKKOB020002670.1:0-11844 GCA_918844115.2 Phlebotomus perniciosus
ATTCCTCTTCCAGGATGGACAAGATGCCCATAGGCTATAGCGCGTGAGGGGAAAGATGGCCGAGATTAGTTAATTTTGCTAAGAGGAGATTTCGGGAACAGAGAGAAAAATCAAAATGAATGAAATCAACCAAGTGATCAACACTTGGTTGCTTGGCTAACATTGGATCCTAGTAATCTAAATTGGAGAACTGTAACAGTTGAAAGCCTAGTTCTAGTAACTTTATCCAGATTAGGTTTGTTTAATTTCTCAGTTTCTAACATTGGATCCTAGTAATCTATTAAAAATTCAAAAACTGTAATCATTAGAACCTAGTTCTAGCAACTAGATCTAGACTAAGTTTGTCTAGATTCTCAGTTTCTAAGACTGGATCCTAGTAATCCAAATACAAAAACTGTAAACATTAGACCCTGGATCTTGAAACTAGATCCAGACTAAGTTTATTCTGGCTAAGATTGGATCCTAGTAATCTAATTTGGAAAACTGTAATAGTTAAAAGCCTAGTTCTAGATCTAGTTCTAGTACTAGATTTAGACTAAGTTTGTCTAGATTCTCAGTTTCTAAGATTGGATCCTAGTAATCTAAATACAGAAACTGTAAACATTAGACCCTGGATCTTGAAACTAGATCCAGACTAACTATGCTATGTTCTCAGTTTCTAAGACTGGATCCTAGAAATCTAAGCCCAGTTCTAACAACTAGATCCAGATTAAATTTATCTAGGCTCTCAATATCAGCCAAGTGAAATCAACCAAGTGATCAACACTTGGTTGATTTTGAAGCGAAGATTACAATGAGGTTTTTTTTTTGGAAAAGGCTTTACTTACCTTAGTTATAGCTTAAGCTTTCTACTGAGTTAATCACGTTTTTCTTGATTTTTCATTTTCTTTTACTCAGAAACTATTGTTAATGCGCCAAAACACAAACAGAAATCGGTTAGACATTGATGGTAAAGACCCTGAATCAAAAGGGCTACCTTTTCAATAAGTTCAATACATGATTGCAGATCCATTCCGAAATCAATGAACGTCCACTCAATGCCTTCACGCTGGTACTCCTCTTGTTCAAGTACAAACATGTGGTGGTTGAAGAATTGTTGCAACTTTTCATTTGTAAAGTTGATGCAAAGTTGCTCAAAGCCGTTGTACTGGTTTTTTTGGGTAAGAAATTTTTTTGGAACGAAACACACAAAGTAAGAAAAAAGGGTTCTTTGCCTTTTTTGTTATCTTAAACTCAAGCATAAACTTATCATTTGGTTTCTTTCTGGGTTAGTCTGTTCGTCCTGATACAGTCTGGGTTGGAGAGTTTTCTTATAAAATGAACAGAACAACAACAAAAAGTCCCGGTTCCCTTAGCAATAGTGCCTCCAATTGTCTTTGGAAGTGACACACAGAGCTTAAAAGAACCTTTAAGAATCATTTTCCAGTATAGGACAACAAGGAAAATAGAACACGTTAACTAAAGATCCTCCCATAATCGATGGGACTTTGTACCTTCTCAATCAACTCAATACAAGCCAGGAGATCCATTCCGAAATCAATGAAGGTCCACTGAATGCCTTCACGCTGGTACTCCTCTTGTTCAAGTACAAACATGTGGTGGTTGAAGAATTGTTGCAACTTTTCATTCGTGAAGTTGATGCAAAGTTGCTCAAAGCCGTTGTACTGTTTTTTTTTTGGAAATAGGTTTTTTTTTGTAAACGAAACACACAAAATGAATAAAAAGGGATCTGTGCCTTTTTTTCATTTTTTCGGAACATAAACTTATCATTTTTTCATAGGTTAGTCTGTTCGTCCTCATATTGAGCATGTCGGAGTATTTTGATCAACATCAATCAAAATGGCGTCCTAAAAATTTCGAACAATAAACCGTGCTATCCAATTTTACTTTGGAAGTTATTGCACTTTTAACAAAAAAAAATGATTTCCTGCAATTGGCAGAATTAACGAGAACAATTGAACGAGTAACGAGATCCATGAACGATGGGGACTTGTACCTTCTCAATCAACTCAATACAAGCCAAGAGATCCATTCCGAAATCAATGAAGGTCCACTGGATGCCTTCAATCTTGTACGTTTCTTGCTCCAACACAAACATGTGATGGTTGAAAAATTGCTGGAGCTTCTCATTCGTGAAGTTGATGCACAGTTGCTCAAAACCGTTGTACTACAACATAGTATGGGGTGGGGGTACACAAAAAAAAACATTAAACATAAAAGGAGGGAATCAACAACGTTCCGGGATTTAAAAAAAGGAGATATTCTTTCTCAAAATGTCTGACAGAAGTATCCATGTTTGCAGAGGGTAAAACTGGGGTCAACAAAGAGGTTGATTTCATCACTTATCTTGCGCTGCAGCATCTAAAGAGCGAGAGAGCTTTTGACAACAACAGAGGTTGATGAGAGATTTTAGGAGTTTTTTTAGGGTTAGAGCTTAAAGCACCTTTTCAATTAAATCAATGCAAGCCAGCAGATCCATTCCGAAATCAATGAACTCCCAGTGGATACCCTCTTTGGCGTATGTCTCTTGCTCCAACACGAACATGTGGTGGTTGAAGAATTGTTGTAGTTTTTCATTTGTGAAATTGATGCAAAGTTGCTCAAAGCCGTTGTACTAGAGATTTTTTTGCAGATATTAAATAATAGCAGTTAGTTAAGTTAGATTAGTCAAGATACAGCTGTAAGAGAAGCCTGGTTGTTGGTTGATCCGATGGGATTTTTAAAGTTCGAAGTTTAAAATGTTGATCAGGTTGATGGATAAAAAGTATCTGTTCATAAACTGAACCTTTAAGTTTTTTAAAGTTTCGTAGTCTGTCTTTAGTTGCGCGTTGTTGTTGCGTCAGTTTGGAATTTCAAAATGTTGATTTGGTTGATTGGCAACCGGAATCGAATCAGAAATTGATCTTATAACCTTTTTAGTTTTGTAGTGAGTCATCTCAAAGGTTGATGTTGGGTCAATTTGGAAATACAAAATGTTGATTTAGTTGTCGTACAACGGAAATCAGGTCAGAAATTGATCTTATAACTTTTTGGTTTTATAGTGAGTCATCTCAAAGGTTGATGTTGGGTCAATTTGGAAATACAAAATGTTGATTTGGTTGATGAGCAACCAGAATCGATTCAGAAATTGATTCTATAAGTTTGAGGCGTTAGTCATCCCTTAAGTTGATAATGCGTCAATTTTATATCAGAATTCAAAATGTTGATTTGGTTGTCGTACAACGAAAATCAACATTTTGAATTTGTTCCTAAAACTTTTTTAGGAAGTCTATAAGTTCGTCATTAGTCACCCATTTCGTTGATTTATCGTCTAAGTTCAATTGGGATATAATGTTGATTTGGTTGATGGACAACCAGAATCGATTCAGAATTGATCCTAAGTTGTTTTTAGTTTTATAGTGAGTCATTAGTCGTCCCTGGAGTTGATGATGCATCAATTGTATATTAGAATTCAAAATGTTGATTTGGTTGTCGTACAACGGGAATCCGTTCACAAAATAATCCTATAACTTTTCAGTGTTATAGTGAGTCTATAGTTATCCTAAGAGTTTACGTTGCGTTAATTTAGAAATTCGAAATGTTGATTTGGTTGTCGTACAACGAGAATCAACATTTTGAATTTGATCCTAAAATTCTTTCAGGAAGTCTATAAGTTCGTCCTAAGTCATCAATTTCGTTGATTTAGCGTCAAAGTCCAATTTAAACGGAATGTTGATTTGGTTGTAGTCCCGTTCTCCCAATTCGTAAGGATACTCACGTCGAAAATCTCGAAGCCAGCAATATCCAGCACACCAATGAAGTGTTGACGCTTCTGCTGGGTGTCCAGAGTCTCGTTACACTTCTTGACGAGCCACTTGAAGAGACGATCGAAGATACCCTTGCAGAGGGCACCAATGGAGTTGGCGACCTGATCCTTGTTACGACCCTGAGTCACGAACTCGTTGCCGACCTTGATCCTTGGCTTCAGCAAGTTCTTGTACAATTCCTGGCAATCGGTGCCCAAGAGCTTGGCAACACGCTCACCCTCCTCAGTGCCATCGGCCTCAGCCTGCTCCTCGCGACCCCTCTGCTTGAACTTCATGCCACCCATGTGCATGACAGCAGCAGTGATCTTGTACACGTTGTCCTTCTCCTCCTGAGTGAAACCCAGCACATCGAAGGCTTGCTGTTGTTAACCCACAACCCCAAAATGGAAATTGTATTAGAAATGGACTCTACTGGAATCACATCAACATTTTTTTTTAATTTTTTAGAAATTCCAAGTAGATTTTTTAAAACACAGAAAACTTTTTGAAATCAACATCAAGCAATTTGTTTTTTTTTAATTATGCATTCTAAGACTAGACACTCAAAATATTAGTTTTTCGGTTTTGATTTTGATTAGATCAACATTTCTAAACTAGGTTTAATCTAAGTTCTACAACTTAATTCTAAATCTAAGGGGATTCTGTATGCAAAGTTTATCTTTTCTAAAGATTTTTATACAGATATTTTTTGTAGGATTCAAGAAATAAAAATACTTGTTCTTGGTTCAAAAAACTACAGGGAAACTGTAATGCCAGAGACTTTCATCTGGGATTTTTTTTTCAATTCTACGAATGTTGATTGATAATCAACATTTTAATCTAGGGACGTGCATCAACATGGGAATCTGCATCCATTGGAATTTTCACCAAACTCTCCATATTTTTTGGTTTTTTAAGGAGGTCCAAAATAGAAACTGGGTCCGGGAAGACAATTGGATCTACTATCAACAGATTCCCTAACAACTTACATCAGTGAGCTGACATTCCTCACCATCATCCATATTGGGAATTGTAATTTTTCCTTGGGACACATTATAATAATCGTAAATGTTGTCCGAAAGGTTACATTTGGCTATAAATTTTCAAAAATTTTTTTGAAAAAAAATAAAAAATTATAACCTGTACAATAATAAATAAAAATTATAAGAATTTCCCCGTTGAGACGCAGTGCTATTTACAGCACGAAACATCACTGTGATAAGCAATTTTTACAGCCAGGAGCGAATTTATTCTGTACATTTTGATAATTTTCAAATTTTTTTAAATTCACTTTTATTGGGCAACTAATTCTTCCGCTCCCAACTTGTGATAAGAAAAAATTAAAAATTAAAGTTAAATAAAACCTTTGGCTAACACTTACGTCCGTTTCATCAAACATTTCTTCATCATTGATGCCGGGGATGCGTGTTTTGCCGTTACAAATGAGCGAATAGTCACTTATCCGTTGACTGAGGAGTGTTTTTTCTAACATAATCATTTATCAAAATGTATCATTGTAAATAACCTCCTGGTTGATCAACTATTTTTTTAAAAACCTTTTTTTGCAAATAAAATCCCCAGTTTTCAGTTTTAAGCATAAAATCTGCGATAGAATCACTTCTTTAAAAAAATTTTAAAACAATAATTAAATTTAGTATTAGTTTGAGGCAGAAAGAAAACAAATTTGGTTGTTGTTGTTAGTTTATCTTGTTGTCAGTTGTAGAAGCAACAATATGACACGTAAAGAGCCAATTCTTACGTCGGTGACACCCATTTCTTCATTGTCATCGACACTTGGGATAGTAGTTTTTCCTTGAGAGACTATATGATAGTCGTAAATGTCGTTTGACAACAAACACAATTCTAGGAAAAGGAAACAAAGGTAAGTTCAACACAGTTGCTACCAATGGTTGTAGTATTTACGTCACCATTAATAGTTTGTTAGCCAGTCAAGGTCTCTCACTAAATTAGGTTATGTTTAAGGAGTAATCAACTAATCTGAACCTGAATCTCGTAGTTTGAGTCAGATCAAGATCAACATTTGGTTGATATGTTGATATGTTGTTAGACTTAGGTTTAAGGGTCAATGTTAAAGGGATTGTACTGGGATCCCTTCCTACTTGACTTGTTAAAACCTGGGATTTGGGTTTCTTTATCTTCCCATTTGAAGTATCAACGCTTCCTTGTCATCCTAAACTCCTCCGTGAAATGCATTTGTGATTACCATATCAAGGGATAAAATGGAATCAACAAATCAACCTCTATTGACACGCAGTCAAGAGAGATTTAAGCCAGAGAGATAAAGTCAAAAGTCTAAGTTTAATTTTTTGTTTGGCATCAGCCATTCTTACGTCGGTAAGCTGTAACTCTTCTCCATCATCCACTCTTGGGATGGTAACTTTTCCCTGAGCCACATTGTGATATTCATAGATATCATTAGAGAGCAGACATTGGGCTAATGGAGATAAAAATTAAGTTAATTCAAGATTTTTAATATCTTTTCAATTGGTTGATGTGTATCAATGTCCCTCAACCCATAGTTGACGAAGCGATTAATCAACTATCGTTAACTTTTTATTTTAAACTTGGTTTACCAACCAAAGATCAATTGTTGATAGCTTTGTATCAACCAAATCTTGTTCAACTTAGTTTGAAATCAATCAACCGCATCAATAGAAATAACTAAGCCTTATCTTAAAAGGAAGCTGGAACGACGACCCCTCCTCCAACTTCAAAATTGATCATAACGCCGGCAATAACCGATTCCCGCAAGTTCAAAAACTCGCATCAACCGCATCAATTGTTGATTAGAATCAATTTTAAACAACCACCCAGAAAGGTAAGTCTTGCCTTAAAGGGAAACTAGAGGGACGACCCCTCCTCCAACTTCAAAATTTTTCGCAGTCAGCAAGGATCGATACCGGCAAAGTTCAAATAACCGCATCAACCGTATCAATTCTTGATTAGAATCAATTTTGAACAACCATTGAAAAAAATAAGCCTTATCTTAAAGTTAAACTAGAACGCCGACCCCCTCCCCCAACTTCAAAATTGATCACAACGCCTGCAATAACCGATTCCCGCGAAGTTCAAATAACCGCATCAACTTCATCATTTGTTGATTAGAATCAATTTTGATCAACCATAGAAAAAGGTAAGCCTTATTTTAAAGGTAAACTAGAACGCCGACCCCCTCCTCCAGCTTCAAAATTGATCGTAACGCCTACAATAACCGATTCTCTCTAACTTCAAAACAAAGGTATATCAGTGACTTTCAAAACCAACAAAACTAAGGATAAAAGGATAATCCAGGTAACAGGGATAAACTCGATCATCAACATCCTTAGTTGATTTGATCGATGCACTCTCACCTACTTAGGGAACTATCTAAGGGTCATTAGTTAGGGAGAGATCATCTATCGTAAACCTTTTTTGCCTTCGGCCCTTCTAAACCCCCTACCCTGAGTTGCGTCTCACGTCTTTGCCAATAAAGAAAGAATGTTTAGTTTGTTAACCTTTGAGCCCATCGACGGATCCAGACATCATTTGGTAGAAAATGTGGTAGGACCGCTCGAGAGCCTGCTGGGAGATGACACGAGCTTTCTCCAACAGATCTGTAAGGGATACCATTTGATTAGATCCTAGTTGCTTGCTTTGTATGTTTCATCTGAACTCACAAGTCTCGATATCAGCACCAGCCAGTTTGCCAGTTGGACCGAAGTGGATACGGATGAATTTACCCTAGAGGAAGCAAGGATAACCATCAATCAACGAAATCCGATCTTGTTGCAGGGCAAGCTAGGACTTACGAAACGGGAAGAGTTGTCATTACGCACAGTCTTGGCGTTACCGAAAGCTTCCAGGACGGGATTGGTCTGCACAACCTGATCCTCAAGAGTGCCCTTCTTGCTCTGTGACTCGTCCTTCTTTCCACTGGCACCGACAGTGGCGAAGTACGCAATTACCTTCTTCGTGTTCTCTGTCTTTCCAGCTCCAGATTCACCAGTAATCAACATAGACTGGTTCTGGTGGTTCGTCAACATGTCCACGTAGGCACCGTCAGAGATGGCGAAAATATGGGGTGGCACCTCATTACGGCGCTTACCACGGTACATCTTCGCGCAGCGATTTGTGTACACGGGGAAACGCTTGTAGGGATTGATAGCGACGCAGAAAAGACCGGAGTAGGTCTGTAAGGGTTTTTTTTTGGTAAAAATAAGAAAGATCAGTACGGATATTCAAAAATTTCAGTTGGCAGTTTAGCAAAATCACAAATAAACGGCTTTCTTTTCACCATCTCTCAAATGCAATTGTCCTCTCTCTGCATTCAATTGACGATTTTTTTATTGTCGGTTTGGTGAGCCAACGTTTTTTTTTATCTAAACTACATTTTGGCAAAAAAAATTATTTACGGTCACGCTTGAACCCGTAATCAGACAAAATGATGCAACACAAAATCCATCGTTTCTGGTGGCAGTTTCTAGCCAGTTCTCCATGATGATGGTTTCATTTTATCTTATATTTCACTTTTGTTTTGACGCCTTTGCGAATGTCTGTCAACCGCAAAGCGCGCGTTAAAAGGCAATTTTAATGCAACTTTTCCACAATAAACACAAAAAGTTGGAACTTTGTGAGTCGGTATCACAAGTAGTTTGTTTTTTTGGGCTAGGATAGCAGCAAAAGGTAGGTTTTTTTCATTTTTTTGTTAAGCTAGGCTAGATCTGATTATAAAGTTATTTTTTGAGGTTAAGTTATAGGTTTGAGGTTTCTTTTGGGAAGTTAGATTTAAGACAGGTCAGTTGGGTTAGTCAACGCAGCAAAGCTAGTTAACTGCAGATTCCGGATCTAGTAAGTCCGAATCTTCTGATTATCCAGTAAGTCCAGTAACAAGGATTGAGGTTATGAGGGTAAAGTTAGTAAGATTCACCATCAAAAAACGGTTTTTTTTTTTGTCCTTCTGTATTGGTTTTTCCCGTATGATCGGAGGACGGTTGTTAGAGACAAGAATCTCTCATCAATAATCCGGCATTCGCTTTTCACTACGAAAAGACGCGTCACTTACGTAGATGAGCTGATTGTAGTATCTCTGCTTCAAGTTATGAAGCACAGAGGCATCATTGAGGTATGTCAAGTTGGACATATCCTCGGCCTTTTCATACTTGGGTGGATTGACTTGTGACAGTTGGTCTTTCTTGAAATCTTTTGTCTGATGAGGGAGGAGATGGCGCCGCGAGAGAGAGAAAAAGGATACCTTATTAGTGATGTAGTCCTTAAGATACTCACATAGATCAATTTGTAGTAGTAGCGCTGCTTCAAATTGTGCAACACAGATGCTTCATTGAGATAGGTAAGGTCGGCCATATCTTCGACTTTCTCGAATTTAGGTGGGTTGACTTGGGATAATTGATCTTTCTTGAAGTTTTTCTCCTTTTACAAAACAGAAACACGCACAAGAGAATAGACATACAACAGAATTCACTTAAAAGGTTGTCTTGGCCAATCGGGTGCAAAAATTTATAATTTTTGCAAATTTTTTTTCAAAAATTCAAAAATAACGTATCTGGAGTCGGAAATCCGGAAAGATACCGGATTCCATCCTAAAATCCAATTAGGGAGAATTTTGTTTTCAGGACAAAGATAGGATATTTAAGGTTTTCGGAGTATTTTTTGAGGTTATGTTCATAGGGATTCGAATGATTTACCTCTCCACCGGGCAAGCCTACGCTGACCAAGTCACCCTTGGTTGCCTTGATCTCACCCAAGAGATAACCTTCCTTCTCATCGGGCACCCAGCAATTCTTCTTCGAATCATAGGGTTTCGTCTGATCGATACGCTTCTGTTCGAGTGACACGAACAAGTATGGGGTTGGATCGGGATCCTCTCCTTCCTGTTTCACAACCTTCGGCATGTTGGCGGTACTATTGAGACTTTGTCTTCAACAAGAGAGAGAAACGAGGGGCTTTTAGAGACACGTGACCGAAAATCAGCCCTGGCGCTTCGCTGTTTTTGGCGGGAAAAGAAAAAAGAGGGAGAAAAAATTAACTTTGATCCTCGAAGATCGCGTGCGGTTTTTAGCGATTCTGATTGATTGTGATCTTTCGAAGCCAACTGAGAGATAAAGATCGGTGGATAAGGTGATCTTCATTCATAAAGTTTTTCGTGCAATGGCAATTGTTGCGTAATCGTATTCATGATCACCCAAAGTCGACAATTTCTATGATCAGGAATGCCAAAGATCGTCAGCATCCATAAAGTCTCTCTCTCTCACTTTCGTGGGATCTATAAATATCCTGAGTAGTCAGAGGAGGTTGAAGAAAAAACTCTAAACACCATTTCGAAACTGTTTCAGGGTTTTTTTCATCTTCTTTTCTCTATTTTTTTTTAAACACTATTTCTCGACTTTTGATCGCGCATAAGGAGAGGGAAAACGCCTCTTGATTTGCGCGCGCGCGCATCTTGTGAAAAATTTTAAAATAAATTTTCCTAAAATCTCACCATACTTTTGCCTCTCCTCATGCCTCTTCACTTGAGGGAAAAATTTCTCAATGCATAACACTGAATTCTATTAATAGACATTTTCTCTTCAAATAATCATATAACCGGCAGTATGTTTGAAACGTGTTGGATAATTTCTGGCCGGATTTCGCATGAATAATTTAGGATGGATCTCCTTTTTCGGCCATCCAATCGATCGCGATCCTCCCGATCGCCGGAGGTATCAACTTTTGGATCTTTCAAACATAAAGTGCGATTCTATTTCGAGAAGAATTCTATTTGCGTATCTCAGCTCGCACTAACACAGACCTCTAATGGACTTGCAAAATGGGTGGTTTTTCCACCCAAAAGCCTGAGAGAGAGAATTGGAATTTGATAGCTTTCTATTTTGCCAAAATTGCTGAGAAGAAACATTCCTAAATTTTGAATTTCTATCTGTTATTTCAACTCATTGCATTCTGTTAAATTCCTCAAGAGTCAGGCATTTCGTCAAAGCACTTTCACCACTTTCAGAGCAAAATGAAGTTCATTGAAATGGTTAAATCCCCCTGAACAGGTGTATCAAAAACTGCAGAGATGCACAGAATTGCAACGAATTCGCACATTAAGGAGCTATTAGGTGGATCCATAATATAATGCTTTCATATTCCATTTTTTCAGCACAATTTTTTTTTCACCACTTTGTCCATTTTAATTGTTAATCCTCTTTGGTATCCAAGCAGGATCCTATTAGGTTATGCATATCCTTTTCTAATCCTCGCAGATCCTGCCTTTCCACCGATCTTCACGCAAAAAATAATCCAGAAATCCAGTTGATCACCAAACACTTTTCACTATTAAAAAGTTCTTTTCTTTAATTAAAATTCACTTTCGCAGAAAAAGAGAATCACTTTTGCAAAAAACCTCTCATATATCTCTCAATTGGCTTGAAGAAATCTTATTTGAGGAACCAAAAAAAAAGCCTGTAGATTCATTTGAAAAATAATCCCTACACTTACGCGTTCGAAAGCCGTTCTGAACAGAGAAAACGGAAAAGTCGCTTTTTATACGTAGCAATTTGATACCAGTCGGATAAACGAAATTGGCACCAATCGGATCGTCCGACACTCATGCCCGGGCTTGGCTCCCTTTTTAGTACACACTAAAATATATGAAGAAAATTGCACATACACGCATTGGGAGTATGGCCACAACACACCCATTATTTTCGTACGGCGGCCGCCTTCATCAGAGAAAACATCCACAAAAGCCATCGTGCTCTCCACATGTGAAAATCCCACAGTGATTTTCCTTCCCAAACATCCACTCATGCTCCCCCATCTATGTATCTGTGATCATCTTATGGTTGTAGAGACCTCCACGAGGGGGACTTCGGGAGATACTCGGAGTGTAGTCACCTCAAGTGGCAACATCTTGGTCTTAGAGGATCTTCTCCTCATTCTTCATGCCAACGTGCGAAGCACAACATCTCACAAGAAAAAGAAAAACAACCCCAACATATAAAGCAGTGACTCAAAATTCAGTTGAAAAGTTTGATCGAGGTGGTCCACAGAGAATCCCAGC
>CAKKOB020002671.1:0-11843 GCA_918844115.2 Phlebotomus perniciosus
TTGAATAGCGTTAAAAACGCATTTCAACTCGTTAAAAAGCGTTTTTACGTGTTTCATTACTTTAAAACGCATTATAAAACGCTAAAAAGTGTTTAAGCATGTTTTAATTTGTGTTAAAATGCATTTAAAGCCGGTTAGAAGCGTTGAAACGCTTTTAAAACCGTTAAAAAGCGTTTCAAGCGCTTTTAAAACCGTTAGAAAGCGTTTCAACGTAATTTAATCGCGTTAAAACTCATTTAATGGCGGTTAAAAGTGTTAAAAGGCGTTTAATCGCATTTTAACGCATTAAAAAGTGTTTTAATGTATGTAGTTTAATTGCGTTAAAACGCATTTTAAATCGTTAAAAAGCGTTAGAAGCAAGGTTAGAAGGCGTTTAATCGCATTTTAACGTATTTCGTCGAGTTAAATTGCGTTAAACTGAATTTTAAACTGTTTTGACAGCGACTGTTAAAAGCTTGACAATCGATGAATGAGGAAAGTCAATATTAGAGAAATGTTTTCTAAAAATTTCGATTTCTCGACTTTCTCGATAGTTTTAGCGGTTTTCGCTATAAAACTAATCGAAAATGTGTAAGATCTACTGATATAGCCTTAAAATAACCGCATTTTATAGTTGTTAAGCAACACCACCAGACTCCACGGACTCCTTGACGGACTCCACTGTCATTTTTCATCGAAAACTCATCGAAAGTTTTACAGAATCACGATTTGAAACATTAGAAACTGAAATTTCTGTTTCAATCCAGTCTTTTCAATCATTCAATCAATGAAGTGTTAAATTTCTATCAGTTGAATGCCTCTTGAAACGTTAATTTATTTTCTCTAAAATCTTTTACATCAAATCAAGTAAATGTGAGCTTTTTCCTAACCATTTGTCTTGCATCGTAAAACCCACACATAAACAATCTCTTCTTTTCCTTTTTCTCCGCACATTCCGTCAATGAATGCATTTTGTTTGCAAAAAGCAACTTATTCATGGCGCTATTTTGGATTTTATGGCGGTAGAATTTCCTGGAAATAATACTCTGATGACTCTTAGCATGATTTGCTTTGGCTTTAATTTGACGGTGTCCGGGGGTTTCTGGTTATTTAGAAAGGTTTTTCGGAGGCCTGGAAACTATTCGAAGTTGCAAAGTTCATCAGATTGTCGTAAATGGCGCTTTAGACGCTTCTTCGTTTAATTTTTCAAAATGTCCGCCATTTTGTGTGTTGAAAAAGCGCCATATGCGATTAATCTACGAACTTTGTGTCTTTTGAAGAACCTTTCAAAAATAACAAAATGCAAAGAAAACATTGCATGTCCCTTTTCCCGTAATCCCAGTGTTAATGTAAGAATGACAGCTGTATATATAGTTATAAATGTTCTTTTAATTATGTTCGGAAGTGGCCCAAATTTTCCTCTTCTGCATGGATTTCCCCCACCCTCGTGCAAGCTTGAACCAATTTTTCCTGCTTTGTGTGTTTTTTGTCCTTATTTGTTGCCAAGAAGCTACAAAATCAATAGGAGAAAAATCAATGGTAAGGTTCATCTTGGGGGTTAAGCCATATATTGAGTGATAAAGTTAAAAAGAACAAGAAAGAAATAATATGTAAAAAGGCTGATAAAGATTACACTGTATAGTTTTTTTTTTCTTAATTTTATTTATGAAATGCAAAAAGCGCACAAATGAAGTGTTAAACATGAGGAAGAATTTGTAAACATTCTTTCAATTTGCATTTCTCCGCAAATACAAAAAGAAAAAAGAATAAAAATGATTGTAAAAAGAAAAAAGAATTAATGCAATGATAAAAAAAAAAACATTTCGTCGGATCATGAGCAGAAGCCATCCGAGAGGATGGAAGGTGCGAAATTTGCTGATGAAGAATGGAATTCACGTGTGAGTGAGGAGTTTGGAGAGCAAAGCGATGTCTCCTCTCGCTTGGACATCTCAGAGTCCACGTCTGGTTGCACCTTGTGTGACTTGAAGGGGGTTTGGTGGGGGGCGGAGGGGGGAGCTTGATGCGCGATAGAGAGACATTCTCATGGCGATTTAGCGTGGAATTTAGCGGTTGTGCGCGAGTGTGTGTCGCGCGCGAGAGAGATATTGGCCCCGCAATGATTTTTCTTTCCCGAACCAACTACTTATACTTATAAAGCGCGCATTAGGCGTTTGGGGGGACAATGGGAGTGAGAGGTATAAAATGGAGAGCAAACTGTATATGTCTATTCAATTCCATTATAGGACAAATAATGTCTCTCTCTCCTTCTCTCTCAGCAATTGTCTCATATGTTGTGTTTCAATTGTTGCAACGCCACTTACGTATGAGTAGATGTGGGTGACGCGAGCGTAAGTTTTTTTTTCTGTCTTCAAGCTCACCTCGTAGATACGAGGTGAGGTGACGAAGGAATTGAAGAATGGATTATTGACTCTGTGGCGCACAATCAATTCTTCCATCTAGCGCCCCCTCCAAAGCGGACAATAGAGGTGCAAAATGAATACAAAAAAAAACTATATACAGCTCTCTGTATGTTGTCTTTTTTATTCCTTCAATTGAACTATTTGTATATGTGTGCCTTCTCTCTCGCTCGCGGCATTAACGATGTTTTGTCTCAGAGACTTTTTCGATGAGGGACAACAACCACAATAGAGATCACAGCTGTTGCAATTGAGTAGACAAACAAAATATATACATTTGGGAAACTTAACGAAGCAACAGGAACCAGAGGAACCTATAGAAGTAGTGGACGTAGAATATAGTAAGCAAAGGACTACCAGGATATAAGTAACTTACCGAAGTTTAAGGGCTTAACGAAGAATGGAATCTAACGAAATGTTTCGTTGATCTACAAGTTCCTAGGGAAGGGAATCTTACCAATCGAGAATAAAAGAAATAAAATACGCCTTAAATGCAGCGACAAGAACCTAACGAACAACTTAGAAAATGGTTACTTAATTCGTTAGGTTCCTGTTGTTACACCTAATAAGGAAGCAGCTTGACCTGCAGTTCTCCAAAATGTACTGTTTTAAAAGTTTTGATATGCCCATTGTTAAAGCTCAAAACTATGTCACAAATGAGATCCTACATCGGGTCCTAAGGTCCTATCGATCCTCTTTAGAATCCTCCTCGATAGAATCGACCTTCTTTTACAAATTTGTCTACATAGATTAGACTAATAGGAGCAACAAGAACCTAACGAATAAACAGTACCAGCCAAACAAGTCGACAAAGTAGGTTCTTACAGAACTTATCGTTTTAAGAACGTTATAGATAACAAGATATAGAAATCTATCACAAAAATAATCATCCTCCATTTACGAATTTCTAAAGACGCCATAGACCCTAGGCTAAATAAGCAACCAAGAACCTAACGATAAAGACAATCGAAACCTATCGACATTATTTTATTGAACGACAGTTTTAACTCCTTCGAATCAGAGAATCAAATCAAGCAAGAACCCATCGGATTAGTGGATAATGCATGAATCGCATATGGCGCAAGCATTAAACACCTATCGGGACATTTCTTCTTCTTCTTCTTCATCCACTATGAATACGAAGAGTTCACATGAATGTGAATATTAAGTGTATTGGAGAGTGAGAGAGATATTTCGTAAAGTATGTAGGCCGTGACGTCAAGTGAAGAGGGAGAAAGATTGATGCAGAGTTTATAAGTAGGAGCCACTCGCTGGCAGAAGTCTCAATCCAGTTTCAGCGGTTAACGACTTGAGACTCTTGTTTAAAAGCTCAATAATTCCGCGCGCAATATTAATCACCTATACAGGGATAGATTGTATATGTGCATCTGAGTGTGACAGTGTGCAAGTGTGAAGGGGATAGTTGATCGGCAAAGTGGTGCAGTGCAGAGGAGGACAGAAACACCATCAGTGAGAGACAGTCACTTGAGGAATTGGATGATGTATCGAGTTTGGATTTAAGAGGCAACATTTGTATTTTTTGCTTCTCTCCCCATTGAATGCCACACGACTGTGTTTGTGTGTGTGTGTTCAATAAAAAAAAATTTCACACAACCTACACTCACAATAGATTGTCGTGGATTTTCGATATATTACTCAAAAGCCAGTGAGTAAAATTATCGTGAAAAAAAAGAGAGACTTGTGGGACGACGAGAGAGGAAGTGAGGCGTCAAGGAAGTAATAGACAAAGAAGGGGAATAAAAGGAGCTGGTGACGAGTGATAAATGCGCGGGAAAGAGAGTGACATAAAAGGAATATCCATATGAGATTTGAGAAAGGTGAAAAAGAGATCAATGAACAGAGTTTTTGGATCACCCAATTGGAAGACGACAAACACAAGTTGGAGAAGAATGAAAAAAAGCCCACAGATGGTGATTCTTATGTGGAGCAAGTGAAATGCAAAATAATTGGGAATAAACTGAGTGGACGAAGAGACTGAAATAGTGTATGTGGTGGAAGCGAAGACATTGTTGAGTGATATTGAGAAATTATCACCAAACACGTAGACAATATTTTTTCTCCCCACTTAGTCATTTCTTCAGTAAATATATTTATAAAAGTATATATGAAAAAATTGGAGGAGACGAGACCAGTACAAAAAAAACTGATGCAAGTGTGTGAGACTAAAAATTTTCCTCTGACTCACTCTTATCGCGTTGACGTCCTCGAAAAAGCATAAAGTGACGAAGAACATTTTGATTGCCCATACATACAGACTATGTAATGCCTGGACATTTTTCTGTTGTATCTCAGAAATTGTGATTCACTTTGTGAAGTACCCCAGTGATAAAATCAATAAGGTCTGGGTGTGATTCAAAATAGACATTGTCCTCCAATTGGAAGGTTCGTCATTCAATTAGTGAGACTTAACGAAAGTCTAGGAACTTAACGAAAGAAATAACTATACAGGAAGTGAATAAAAAACAGTGGAACCTATCGAAATCAGGAGCGCAGAACCTAACGAAAGTGAACGAAAACAGCAGAACCTAACGAAAGAAGCAATGGCAGCCGAAGCACAGCGCCTAATTGGAATATCACTGAGCAAAATTGCTCAGTCGCGAATGGAGCGCGGTGGAATTTCGCTGCATAAGAACCTGTTGGTGGCCACTGTGTTGCAGAAGGCGAGAATCATATTCATGGAGGAGGCGTATCACATGGTGCACGGACATTACCCTCATGAGCAGGCGGCGGCGGCGGCAGCGGCCATCTCAGCCGCGGCGGCACAGATGCGTAATCGCTACTTTTGTGAGCAACAGGAGGCCCTGTGTCGCAGCTACAAGGAGCAACATCAGTTGATAATCAGGCGAGATGGAGAGTTTGTGGGCAGGAGTGAGGAGGAGGAGCCCGAGGAGGAGGCGGAGGAGGAGAGAGTGTGTGTTGAGGAGGTGGATGATAAGGAGAATGAGGCACCCATCGAACTGACTTACTATGACCTGGATAATCACATTAAGGTGCGGGATAATCCCAAGAGGAGACGAGATGTGAGCGAATGGGAGACGGAAGAGGCGGTCTTGTCAATTCTGCCGAAGAGATTGTGCAGGGGTGAGGAGAAACCGGATGAGGAGGAGGCCACAGTGGCGAATTTTGATGCGGAGAGCAGTCCAGTGGCGGAACCGATGGAGATCAGTCGGATAACATCGTTGGTGTCCATCTTCAGCTTTGGCAGTCTCACGAGGCAATCACCTGCACCATCGGCGGATTTGCACACATTTCGCGGCCAGAGTAGCGCGAACGCGTCCAGTGTTGCGATGACGGCATGAGGAAGGTTGCTGCCCAGAGATTCTAACATCCATGGGGATGTACCGTTAACCAGGGCGGGATTAGACATTCTCGAGAGAATTAGATCTCGCATGGATTTTGGCGGGAGAGAGCACAATGCTGAAACTTCGCCGGACTCTGTTTTAGGAGTTGAGAGAGGAGACAAGCTATAAGCTTTGCCTACCCAATAGAAAACAATTGTGAATGTGTGAGAAAGTCTCATTGTATTTAAATTAAATGTTGAGTGTCCAATGCCTCTGAGATCTTGCCACAGAGGTCTCCATGTTTTTTTTTCTGTTTAGGATTTAATATATCTGCACATTAGGCGATGAAAAATGTAATGTCTTTTTTTTTTGTGAAGAAACAGGAATAAAGAAAAATCTTTAGTTTTCTAAAAATGCGATTACAATTTTTTAAACATCGATCCATTGAGTTTGCTTTGGACTTTTGGGTGCGATTGCATAAAGAAAAGAGCCAAAGAGAGAAAGTAAGAAGCGCCTTTTGAGGCGCCCTGTAGCATTTAAAATACAGATGAACAATTCGGGAAATCACCAATACACTAGTGAGGCACCAGAGATGGATTAGAAGGTCGGAAGAGGCTTATCGGGGTGTTTGTGTGCTCATTTCACGACAATTTTAGGAAGTTGCGTCATATTGTGTAGCTGGAAAGGTATTTTCATGATGAAATGTTGAAGCTAATCAATGCTAGAAGATTAAAAATATGACCTTTCATGCGATTCCTGGTAATTAAGCGTCGTTTTGGGCAGCTGTGATTCTTACGTTGACCGTAGGAGATTGCAAAATTAATAATATTAAAATAACTAGATAAGTCACTGCAGGTAAGTTTGGCATAAGACAATTCAGGAATTATGTAATTTATCTTTGGAGGTCAATGAGCTCTAGCAGATGAATTTGATTTTAAGCTGATTGTGACTTGCAATTTTATTTTCGTTTACCTCGTTATCTAATATTCCAAACAATAACAAAAATAAATAAATTATTATTATTATTTCAAAGTATAATTATAATTTAATAACACTAAATAATAATAATTATTAATTAGATAGGATCACACAGCGATTTTGGACTATCAAATACGATGAGTTTTGGTTGCGTTTTCTGTGACAGCAAATGTCAATGTTGAGAATCGATGAAGGAACAAATTTTTCGGTTTCTGATTTAACCAATAAACATTTTCTGCTCCTAAAATGGTTGAAAAGCGATTGCAGATGCGTTTCTGGCCTTTAGAAAACATTTTTGGTTTCTAAAAATTATATCTACACACTGAAAAGTGGCGCCCCTGTCGAATTTCATCGAAAACTAATCGAGAATTTCGCCGTTTCGCCAAATTACCGCTCAAAACATAAGAAACCGCGTTCCCTGTTTCTTGTGATCAAGTAACTGTTATGAATTACTGATTTTCAACATTTACAAGAAAATCTATTCAATATAAGGATTAAGTTCCTCATCAATCAATCAATCACAATAGCTGTGACTCTTTGCATTAGAATCACCATTGAATGCCCTAAATATAGTTCGACTCTGGAGGATCGCGAAGGAAGACAGAGGCGAGAAAAAAATGATCTCGGAGTCAAATTGCTCAGATTCTGTCAAATACAGTCTGATTAGTCGATTTTGTCTGCATTTTAAACGTTTTGTAAATTTTCCATGTGTTTCCTGTGCTAAATTCCTTTTATAATGAAGAACTCTTTGAGTATTTTTGCAATTTTCATTGCTTTCATCGGGGGAAGAAGTCTTGGGAGCATTGCAGATGAGTCCATCACCAATAGACTGGACTATGTGATCAATGAGGTGTTCTTGAGCGTCCCAGAAAAGACTGAGGATTCAGTTGAGACTCCAGATGACGTCATACTGGATGCAGGAACATTCATTGAATACTATCTGGTGGGTAACAATGCTTATCTGCACAATGATTGGCTGGGATGTGCCTACTTCTTCGAGAAGGCCATCCAGGAATTTAAGGAATATTCATTCATTGTGGCAAATTGTCGGATCAATTGTGAATATGAGACAAATGGCGGGAAATTTTTGTATCCTGAGAATCCTGAGAATATCCACTTTTACGATTCGATCGTGAGGAAGACGCTCTGCTTGAAGAAATGCCTCTCCCGTGACTTGACCAAAGCCTACAGATTCTTCGAAGTGGATGACGATTTCAGGGAGATTTTCCATAGTCGGAAACCGTATGAGTATCTCCAGTTGTGTCATTTCAAGAATGGAGATCTTAGCAAGGCCGTGGCGGCTGCCGCAACGATTCTGGCGATGAATCCGGATCACAAATTGAGCCTTAGTAATCTCAAGTACTATACAACTCAAGAGGATTACCAGCAGGACTTCCTGATTGACCAGGAAGCTAAACGCTTCGCCAAGTTCTATCAGCAGGGAATGGATTTCTATAGAGACTCCAAGTGGATGGAGTCAATTGAAGTGTTTGAGAAGTCCCTGGAGACATTCATGCAGGAGGAGAACATGTGCCGGGCTTTCTGTGAGGGATCCTTCAATCAGGGATGGCATCCGGACTTTGTCACATCAACGGCTAATCACTTCACTTATTGCTTGAGATGCAAGAGGAATTGCACGATGGACATGAGCATTGTGGGAACCAATAAATATCCGGACATATTCCCAAGTCACTATGAGTATTTGCAGTTCTCCTACTTCAAGGCCGGAAAAATTGAGGAGGCTGTAAAGTGCGCAGTGACTTACTTGCTCTTCTTCCCGAATCACGAAATAATGCTGGAGAATCTGGAGTTCTACAAGAAACATCCGGAAGCCAAGGAGGAGGACTTTGTAGTGAGAAAGGTGGGTATTTTTCCTTTAGAGTTAATTGATTCTAGGAGTCTAGAACCTAGTCATATCATAAATTCCAAAGCTGATCTAACGATTCCAAATTGATTTCGAATTGAATGTTTGAAAAGTCTCCGGGGTACATTTGCATACCTTCAGGCATCTTGTTCGAAAGCTTTCTATTTTTCGAAATTCGAATAAAATGTCCGAAAAATATTCCACTTTCATTTACATTTTCTGTATGTTTTCATATTGTAGGAGGCACTTGAGTATTACCAAAGATCAAGATATGAGAAGACGCTCCTGGGATTCATCAATGTCGAATTTACAAAATTCTTCGAAGAACTGAAGAACAAAGAGGAAGGTCCAACAATGAAATCCTGAACGAATTTATCTAATATATAAATTTCTGGTCATGTATTTTTTGTATAAAGGTCATGAACATACCAACTGAACTTTCCTATAATTAAACTAGTGAAATAATCAAAAATTGTAAATAGAATTGAACTATTATTGTCTCGTTGATAGTGGACAAACAAGTGGCACTTTTGAGGAGTATTTTGCCTCAATTGTGAGGCCTGTGGAATAATTTACGCCGAAAATAATGGTGGGTCAAAGAGTTTTAGTGAACTATCGAAAATTTCCATTCCTACTTAAATACGATTAGTTTCCGGTAGAAAGAAAGTATAAAAAGGCTTTACTATTCAATTTCAACTTAGTTGTGCTTCATCAGTGCTTCTCAGTGTACAAATTATTGGATTAAAGACCCTTCTTGAAGTTACAGTGTTGAAAAGTGCTTTAAAGTTAACATAAAAAGTTAATAATGAACCGAGGCAAGGAACCTACGGATCTTACGTCGAGGACTCATGCCTTGAGTCCTGACGATGAGATTGTGATATCGGGAATTTCTGGGCTTTTTCCCAAATCACGTGGAATGAAGGAATTCGCGGAGAATCTCTACGCAAAGGCCGATATGTTGAATGAAATGAATCCCGAATGGAAGGAATTGTTTCCTTTTCTCCCGGACAAATACGGTGTGATGGGGGACAGCCACCATTTCGATGCCCCTTTCTTTGGAGTTCACTTTAAGCAAGCCAACTTGATGGATCCAACTACTAGGTACATCTTGGAGTGCTCTTTCGAGACGATCATCGATGCTGGAATTAATCCAATGAATCTCAGTGGAACTAATACGGGAGTCTATATAGCATCGTCGTATTTGGATATGGATAAAGTGTACTACGAAGATAAGCTTGTGGCTGGAGGCTTTACCATTACTGGGTAAGAGAATTTTTATGTTTGAAAAAGCATATTCAATTATAAATGTGGTAAAACTGTACAGCAAGTGAAGTTATAAATTTGAAGAAAAAAAATTTAAAGTGAATAGAAAGCTTTCTTGATTATTAGGAATAGCAAAAAGTCAAGAGTTTTGTCTTTAAGCCCCACGGTTCATGGCTAAGCCAAAGGATTTTTAAAACAAGCAAAGGACAAAAACAAAAAGAAAATTAACAAAAAATTAAATTTTGTGTGAAAATTTGTGTGAAAACCATCTGTCAGATTAAGTTGATGAAAAATCGATTGAGAAAAATTCTTCCCTTCGTGGAACCTCTCTCCACGAAATCCGTGCAAAATCTTTACTCCCAATTTAATTTAATTTTGCAACCTCTAAAATAGTGATAAAAAAACTGCCCTTTTAGATGCAGCAACCTAATATATCTTAAACAGAATTTAACGAAAAATTAATATATTATCATCATTATTTAACAGGTGCAACAAAGCTATGCAGGCCAATAGGGTTTCCAATGCACTCAACCTTCAAGGACCCTCAGTACATGTTGATTCCGTAACTATCGCAAGTTTAGCTTGCCTGGATATAGCTTATTCAGCGATAAGGAATGGTCAGTGCGATGCAGCTATTGTCGGTGGATCTAATGTAATTTTACATCCTTACATGACGGCTGCATTTGCTGATATGGGCCACATTCCTAAAGATGGAATTACGAGGATATACGATCAGGATTCAAACGGATCTACCCACAGTGAAGCTACTTGTTGCATTTTCCTGCAAAAGGCTAAAGATGCGAAGAGAATTTACGCAAGAGTTGTACATTGCAAGACAAACTACAAAGGTTTTTCTGAGGATGGGATGCTATCTCCATCTCGTGAGATGCAAGTTAATTTGTTGGAACAGTTATACAAAGAAGTGTCGATTAATCCAGCCGATGTGGCGTATGTTGAGACTCATAGCGAGGGTATAATAAAGTTCGACGCCGTTGAGATGGAAGCTCTTGATGAAGTGTTTTGCAGTGGACGAAAGTCACCTTTGAAAGTGGGTTGCGTCAAGTCAAACATTGGAAATACTCTGCCCTGTGGAGGAATCTGTGGCCTTGCTAAGGTGATCATTGCAATAGAGAATAATTCTATTCCTCCAAACATTAACTTCTCAAGACCTCATCCCGAATTGAAAGCCTTGGTTGAAGGTCGAATAGAGCTCGTCAAAGACGCGACGGAGATAAAAGGAAACAACTTAATAGCGATTAATGCAACGAGTTTTACCGGAGGTAATTCTCATCTGTTGCTGGAATCCGTATCAAAGGACAAGATCAATCGAGGAGAACCGAAAGACGATGTTCCGCGTCTCATCACCTGGTCAGGCAGAACTGAAGAAGGTGTAAATGAGTTGTTCAACTTCATGATCACCAAATCACTGGATGCAGAGTTTGTGGGTCTAGTTCATGAGACTCAAAGGGAAACAGTTTCCAATAACATCTTCCGTGGGTACGGATTGTTCCAGAAAGGCGCGAATGGCGGAAATGCTTTGTCGCTAACACGCGATGTCCAACACTTCCCTGGGACGAAGAGACCAGTTGTGTGGGTGTTCAGCGGTATGGGGAGTCAGTGGACGCAGATGGGAAGCTCCCTTATGAGCATCCCGCTCTTCAGGCAATCCATTGAACACTGTCACGAAGTGCTTCGTCCCAAGAATGTGGACCTCATCAGGATACTTACATCAGACGATCCGACGATCTACGACAACATCCTAAACTCCTTCGTAGGAATTGCCGCTGTTCAAATTGCCATTGTTGATATTCTGAGGGCTCTTGAGATGCAACCGGATATCATTATAGGCCATTCCGTTGGGGAACTGGGTTGCGCCTATGCGGATGGATGCTTTACTGCAAAGGAGATGATCCTAGCGGCCTATTCCAGGGGCAAAGTGAGCGTCGAAACAAAGAAGATCTTCGGCTCAATGGCAGCCGTTGGATTGGGCTACGAAAAGATCCGGAATCTTCTCCCTTCAGACATTGAAGTGGCTTGTCG
>CAKKOB020002672.1:0-11838 GCA_918844115.2 Phlebotomus perniciosus
CAGACAGACAGACAGACAAACATTTTGGAGATGGGTATTTTCGGACTCCTGGAGTCACGTCCGGTCGAGATTTAATGGTTTGGGGGTGATCAGGCCAATTCAGATATGCACACTTGGCTTTATGTATTAGGATTAGGATAGATATACACATAAAACTTTACTTATATGACGAAATGTATTACATATGTTTTTAGGCTTAGATTTTGTAATAGAGCTTTTTAAACTTTTTGAGCTTTTCGTATCTTACTTAAATTTACCGGTTTTTTAAGAGAATTAAATAGCAAAATATTTTGTGGTCTTTATTTCTATATACCATCTATATTATACGATATGACGTCATAAGAAAATTGCTCAAAAGCTCCATAACGAGACTTTTTTCCCCTCGTGACCAATAAATGTAAAAATATGTGCTTTTAATGAATCCATTCCAATTCACTGAAGACTTCTCAACAATTCGATATTGTTTCTTTTTCGTAACAAATACTGCTTCACTTTTATATCGCAATTCCGCTCGTCCCAAAAATATGTCGCACTTCTTTCCTTTCACAAGGAGGCTATTTGAGTGCAATGAATGGCATCAATATGAATATGTAATGGAGAGGGTGTAGAATACAAAATACCTTCATTGAGTCTGACTGCGGGATGGAAATAAATTGGAAATAATATCTAACCATTAAGTTATAAATATTTTTCCCATATTGTTCATCGTGTTTTCTCATTTTACCCTCCCCCCCCACCCACCATCCAACCCATTTTCATCTGCAGAGACATTCTGGTGATGTGTTGAGTAAAATTTCTCAAGATCCCTCTGCGAGACATAAAAATTCAAGGAAAAATACCCACTATAATTTCCCATTATTTCACACCAACTATAAACATTTTCATCTCTCCTTTCACGTATTTTTTCCTTTTTCTTCTTCTATATATATACCCCAATTTCCTTCGTGGAAAAACCCTCATACGTGCTATGAAGCGCTAATATGTTAGACATTTTGGGGTATCTCTTTATATTTCCGCTTTCATATTTTTCCTGCAAATTTTCACATCAACAGAAATATTGGAGTGAAAATGCGAATAGACTCTATCAAATAATAATGTCTAATTTAAAAAAAAATACTAGAAACATTTAAAAGTAAGAAATTGCTATAAAACTTTACAATACTCCCCCTAAAATTTACATATAACCTTCTATAAAATCTCCGGAAATTAAGACAGAAATAACCCAGATTAGCCTTATACATCCTTTAATCACTGAATTATTGAGTGAGGATAAAATCAAATTAATTAATTATCTTGAGGTGAGAAATGCGTCAGTTCGACGCAATGACACAGTCTCCCAAGTGTCCAAGGCGCAATAGATGAATTGGATTAAATTAAAGGTGTGTGTGCAATTTCCATAGATCTACCCACCCAACCCCCCCACTAAATTGTTTCAATTTGTATAACTGATGACTTCCAAGTTTCACTCTCTCCCTTGGAAACTTATACGCCCAAAACTATTGGATTTTCTAAGGAGAAGATCTAAAGTAAATTGTGGTGAGTTTGTGGTTTGAGCAACTATTTCTCAACTCAAACGACTCAAACCATCGAAATCGTCAACTTTTAATAGGGATGGAGGAAGCAGAGGGCGGAATGACATGGAGTTCTGGGCGACTATCCTGGTGATATCAACACAAGTTGCTCCTCCATTGAACTTGTATGATGAGGAAATGGGAAATACTATAACTACTTGCTGTGCGAGATTCAACGGATCATACACTTCAGACACAATCAACAAAATTGTTCCCATTGAGACACCCCCGAAAAACATCCCCTTATATATGTATATATTTTCACCATGGGATGCCATCTTCACTCCCCAACAGTTGTCGAGGGCATTCTCTGGAGGATACAATGCAACTTTTACGCACATTCTCGTCGCTACATCCGCTAATGTTCCCCTAAATTGTCTATTCATCCTCCATTTCCGCCAGCTGAAGGTCAATTGAAGGTTAACAATGCGAGAAAGGAGATTTTTTTTGAAAAGAAACGGAAAATTCACTGGAAATCAAATAAATTCTGTTCGAAAACATATTATTCCTTTCGAAAAAGAATTAGAATAAATTCGAATTGTGAAGAATTGTTGTAAATAATTTATTCTAAAGATGATTAGGTAAATAAATTCTTATCAAAAATTATTCATCCTTGAATATAAAATTCAAAGCACAACAAATTCCCGAGGAATAAAGTCTTTCAATCATTTCCGAAAAAAAGATTCTCTTCGAAAGGAATCCGCTGCATGCGAAAATCTGCTGCGTTCAGATAATTTAAGGAAGTGCTGTTGTGCCACAAAATGCGGAGAATTCAATTAATTTTCACACTCAGAAAGCTTTCCACTCACACCCAATCAATCGAAAAAAAACATCATTTTGGCCAAATATTTACCCAATTAAATTATAAGAGAGAGAGTGAGATAAATTTACTGTGGGTGGGGGGCGAAAGCGCCTCATTGTGTGAATATAGAATTAATTTACATAATTCCCGCAGCCTCATTTTGCTGGTCTCTCTCCCTTTTGCTCATTTTAATTCAAATGGGAAGTTTCTCATGGCAATATTTTTCATTTTCCTCAATGGGTGACTTTTCTGCGGAAGGACAGTGGAGGCATCCGCACGCCTGTTGCTTCCCAAAAACATATTCCTATTTTTCATTGTGTACCACAAAATTTCTCTCTCTCTGCCTGGCGCACTCAAGATTCACCGGAAGTGCCTCCTGCTGTGCCATTTTCCGCATTCTCACGAGGAAACTTTTCTTCTTTCTATAATAACAATCTGTGAAATTCCATGTGGAATGATTTTTAGTTTTTTTTTCTTCTGAAGGCGAGAGAAGATTTTCCAAAATGCAATTAATCATTGAATTAATTCACTGACAAATAATTCTTTACGATTCACTTGCTTTCTCGCTTGAAAATTCATTTCCTATGGATCATCCTCAGAGTCAGACTGTATAAAATTTCTCATCATTTTCACCATCATTCTGGATATACAGTGACATGCAGGAATGGTTTGTACTCTCAACGGATTTTGTTATGAGTTTGTGAGATTTAAAAAAAAAGTTGTTTATTTTAAAAAGTTCCAATTTAAAAGCTTTAAACCAGCTTTAGGCCAGCTTTAGCTTCAAGCTTAAAGCTGGTCATAAGCTTAAGGACAGCTGACAGCTTAAACATTAAAGTCAGTCTTAAGCTTTAAACCAGGCTCTGGCTTTAACTCTGGCTTAAAGCCAGAGTTAAAAAATCTTCCAAAATGATAAGACTTTAAAAGAAAATAATGATGAAAAACTTTGTCAGACATTTTTGCCCTTCACAGTACAGGCAAGTTTTCCATTTATCACAGTGAAAATCCATCCACTCCCCTTTCACCCCCCACCCCCACTTACTCTGTTGGGTGTAAAATATCACAAGTGGCAGTGAAAATGATTTTCAGAGGCAACCAGAAGAGAGATGGGTGAATGCTTAAATGATAAAATCAGTGAGTTACCATCAAACATTAACCGCCATTCGATTAGCAAATGAAGCAAAATGGTTTTGAGGTGGGGTCGCCGGGTGGTTTTCCTATGAAAAGTGAGGCAGAGAATGATTTGGTGGTTGCAAGTCGATGGATATGATATCGAGAGAGAGAGCCACGTTTAATGAATGGGAAATGGCAGAATGTCAAATATACCAGATTGATTTTCGTGGTTAATGCCTCGTTCCCTGCCATCAATTGCCGGGGAAAAAGTCAGCGGGTGATCCTCATGATTCGACAAGCATTTGCGAAATTTCATGTTAATTTTCCATTGAAACACTAAATACACCAGATTTTCCGCGGTTTTCCCTCTCTCACCCGCCACCCACCAAGTTAAAAGCTCAAATGGAGCTTTTATTCCTCTTGTTCATTGAAGGGATTTTTTTTTTTCGGAATAAAAAATCCTCCCTGGATGCACATTTGTAGTGTCAATCTGTCTCCACAATTGAAATGGCCAGAACGATATCTTTTCTCCGTATGGGAAAGCCAGAAGCTTTTCTCTCAGACTCCTCTGGCACGACAGTATGTCCAAGAGAAGAATGAATTCCCCCTCAATCTAACCCAAACCTCCCCCCGAAGCTTTTGTTCACAATCGATTTCCCAGCCACTGTGGGCGACGGAGTGGAAAGAGCACCAACAGACACAAGAATCAATGTATTGACGAAGGGGAGAAAAAAAGGTCAGTGAATTTGTTCACTGGATTCACGATATTTTTCTCTTTCGCAAACAGGATAAATATCGATTATCACACGCTTTTTATTCCATTCCTCTGGCACCCCATATATATAGAATGAAAGGGGAGAGAGACTAAAAGCTCTGGGAAAAAATTCATGGGAGTACTTGAAAGTGTCCAGTGTTCGTCAGGTGAGGTTTTGTCAAACTAATTCAGGAAGTTTTTCAAGATTTAACAAACCTGCAACGTTACGTGAGTGAAATATGTATGGAGCAAGATAAATTTAGAGTGTTGGCAAAGGAAAGGACTTTAAAAACATCAAATTTTCATTAATCAGATAATCTTCTATCTTTCAGAGGAATCTCTAAAAAGTATTTCCCGGAAAAAACCCAATAGAAGAGCTGAAATTGCCAAACAAACTATTGAGGAGCTTTTTCTGCAGAAAAAGCTCTGAAAAGAGAGCTTTGAAAAAAGATGAAAAGAGCATTGAAATAAAGTTTAAAAGAGCTTTCAAAAGAAGCTCAAAAAAGCTTTGAAAAGAAGCTAAAAGAACTTAAAAATAAAGTTCAAAAGAGCTTTCAAAAGAAGCTCAAAAGAGCTTTGGAAAGAAGCTTAAAAGAGAAGCTTTGAAAAAAGCTTAAAAGAGTTTCGAAGGAAAGCTTTTTAGAGAGCTTTCATCTCAAAATCCTGGATCTTTAAAGCTTCATATGTTCTAGAAGTTCTTTTAGAAGTTTACATGATGACTTTAAAGCTTTCAAAATGTTCAAAAAGCTCGTTTAATCTTCTGAAAGCTCATTGATTGTCTAAAAAATAACTTAATTCGTTCATAATATCAGAACTTCCACTTCCAAAGATGCTCGCGTACTTCCATTTAAGAGTACACCACTAATAATATCTCCCCCTTGTAGAAAACTTATTTGATTATTAATTTTAAAACTCATGTAAATTGACAATGTCTTTACGTAAGCTATACATCAGTATTACCTAAGTATTATTTGATTTCTGTTTCTCATAATTATTTCACAAAATCAGGTATTTAAAACGATAAAAAAAAATGCTTAATATCTTCATTCTGTGCACTATTTTTCCCGTATGTTTATCACAATTTCTGCTCAATTACCTTCTTGAATTTGCATTTTGTTGAAATTAAAGATTTCCTCCCGTATTATCAAGTGGATATTTCCCCATAGCTAAAATATATCGTGGAAATGATTGTGAATAATCTGGATGAATGAAGAGGAATATTCTCCCTCTCACATTTAAATATTTGCACAAGAGACTTTCATTGAATCAAATACCGAAAAGAGAGATTCTCCAGCATACAAAAAGCTCTTCTTTTTATTCCCGCCCTTTCTTTTGCCTCTTCCACTTCATTTATGAGGATGTTGATGAAGAGAAATGAATGGGAAAAATGCCACCAACTAAAGAGTTTGTCATTCACTCTCTCTCTCGCATTTCTTTTCGCTCGAGAGCTTTTGGATTTAATTCCCAGCGAATTACTGATAAGGGGGGTCTTGGGGGACTTTTGAAGCTTGAGAGCTCTCTTCAGAAAGTCAGTGAATAAATTCTCATATTCACATAGATGCCAAAAGCTTGGGGGTTGACTCCTGCATTGGGCCACTGCATATGCGGACATGTGACACTAATAAATGCTGTATCTGCCTCTTCATGGCAACATCCAGCGAATTCACTCGCCATATATCATCCGGGTGAGATGAGTGTGAATCTGATAAGATGGGGAGAGAAGTGGAAGAGACAGAGAGAGAGAGAGAGCTTTTGCAGTTTTGGAGCTTCAACCCTGATCCCCAAAATTCACTCGAAACACCCGAGAGAAAATGTTGCTTTTTGATTGTTTCATCCAACAGCATTTCACACTTTCTCATGGCTTTTCAGAATTCGCTTCATTTCTCATATTCTTTTTTTTTGTTTTTTAAATACAGATTCTATCACAGTGCCCAAAAATTCTCGTGAATATACAATGAGATGCGGAGAAGAGCTTTAATTTTGGCGGTGAAACAATGGAAGAACTGGGAGTCCAACCCCATTTTGTGCAGAGAGGAGAGATCGGGCATGTGAGATATTTTGGACAAAAGAGGAAGATTGTGTCTTACAGGAGGGAGAACAACCCCCTGGAGGGTGTTTCGCCGCGTGCTCCCGGGGTACGAGGGGGTGGTGGGGGGGGGGGTGGAAGCAAAGCTGCAGTAACCCCTCTTGACTTGGCACATTTTACCTCGTCTGAGGCCATGAATCTTGTCACTGACTGATCCCTAAGGGGTTGTTTGCTCTCGCCTCCAACTCTATTCTCATGAACCCCCCCCCCTTACCTACCTCCCCCCCAAACACTCCCTGTAACATAGTGCATCGACTTGAGGGAAAAATTCAACCAACACACCTTTGCATTGAGAAGCCCCTAAAATCAATACCTATAATATGGACATAGCAGAAAAAATTATCTATTTTCAAGATCACAAAAACTTTTTTTTCGCTGGGAGTGACGAAGGATATGAGTTTGGCAGAGTGTGAAAAGGGTCGGCAATTTTACCCTGAAAATCACCCTCAAAATAGCTCGTCTCGGAGTCATTATAAATCCCTCGGAAATAAAAATTAGACCCACCGAGACACCTTCAGGAGAAATCTCCCCACCCAGGAGGTTGGGGGCGGGAGGGTAAAAAAGGGGATGGAAAGAGAATCAATAAAATGTAATGTGCTAATTACTCAAGACCATTTCATTGTGGTGGAAAATGATGCGTGTGGTCCAGTTGAATTTCATCCCTGAGAATTGAGAGTCATAAAATGGAAGTCACCATTTGCCACCCTTTAGCCCCTTTAGGGGGGGAAAGAAAAAAAAAACATGCCGACAATCGACCCAGAAATGAGACTATTAGTCACGGCGGATGGAGAGATTTAACGATTACGACAGCAATATTTTCCATACTGGGCTTTTCATGGTGTGCAAAATGACGAAAAATTCCATTCATGCCAATCAATACCTGGGCAGGAATTTTTTTTTTCGTATTAAACCTCAAAGATTGGGAAGGAGAAATTCATTGGGGACTATTTACTCACTATTTTCCAATTTTCTCTACTCTCTCCCTCTTCTTGATTGAACGTATAGGTATAGGGGTTATTTTCTTTTAATTGGGAGCTTTAGAGAGCTTTATGGAGCTTTCGTAAAGTTTTTTGTAGCAACTATGAAGCTTTAGTTGATTAGATTTTGAAGAAATAAAAAATAAGACTTCTTATAAGCAGATTGGAAGCACTGAAAATTATTATAAAGCCTATAATTTTCTTTAGAGCTAAAACCATTAACTCCATTAATTTATGACGTTCTATTATTTTTTTTAAAAAAGCTCCAAAATAGCTGAAAGCTCTTTAAATTGTTTTCAAAGTTTAGAAATTTGAAAATAATAATTTTTCCCCAAATTATTAAGAAAAAAAATTATAAAATGACTCCTTCATTCCTTAAAATAGACCAACAAAACTTTCATTGTGGACTTTCTTCATTTTTTTTTGAAATCTCCAAGAAAGCTCTTTCATCACTCTCCTGTGACACAAATTGCCCCCTAAAGTGGCCCCGCAAGCACATTTCCACGGGTGGCAAAATATCATCCAAAAAATCACCCCAATTAATATCCCCAACAATGAAAATAAAATCTCGCCCCCCAACGCCCTGACAAAAAAAGACATTTGGCGGAAAGTTGTGACAGAGTTGCCCGCCTTCATCATTTATCCATGGAGAGGGCGGGGGGGGAGGGGAGGTATAAGGGAGGTAGGTCGAAAATTCACCCCTCGAGCGTCTTTTGCGGCAAAAGCTCCGCCAAGCACTTCGGCATTATATGTGGTGGAATATGATGAAAAGCTGACATTTCCCTTCCATTAATTTTTTCCGGTGCCATTTAATTGTTGGTTTCTCCCCGCAATGGATGGGATCATTTTAGGGGGTGTTTTGGGTGATATTGCAAGATTCCACATCGTGGGGGAGAGGATGGTTGCCCTCTGGAAAATGCTAATTCTCTCTCCCCCATCAAAAGGTGCGGGAGAAGGTGGTTTCGGATGTGAGAATCATGTCATCATTCTGAATTAAGTTCTTTTTGTGACTTTCATCCCCCACATTCAACGGGGCGGGCGAAGGTCTCACGGAAAAGCCACCCTTATGGAGTGGTTTCATGCGTGGTATTTTCATGAAAATGCCTCCCCACAGATGTATAAATGTTGGAGAAGGAAATGGGGAAAAATATCAACCCCGAGGAAGAAGAAGTCTTTCCCAGGGAGGGAGGAAACTTCATTAAAACCACCTTAAAATAACTGGAATTTGCAAAAAACAGCCACTCGGCAATAGAGGGAGTTCCTGTTTGTGAGCCAAGGGAGCCAAGAAAAAAGATTTAGGTTTTTTTTTTCCTCGTCAAGGGTCGAAGAGGAAAAATCTCTTGAGGTAAAAAAAATGGGTAAACAGAGACATCCCACTGTGCTTACAACAGCCATCATCATCAACATCTCGGGAGCTTTCCATCGATGTATGAAAATTGTTGTGAAAGCATCCGCCCACCCCCTGCTACCCCCCTCATTCTGTCGACACGTCTTTTATCACTCCATCATGATATGGTTTTTCCATCCACTGTCTCAAATTTCAAGCCAGATGCCTGCGGAGTCGACAATCACACACTGAACACCATCAACCATGTGGATTTGTGATTTATGGAAATTTATCGAATTTTTTCCTCCCAGCACCCACCCCAAAAAGCCCGCCCCAAGACACCGGAGATGCTTCATCTCGCGATAGTAAGTTTTACATTTTGGATTTTTGGGCGAAAAAGGGATTTTTCCCTCACAAGGAACATCCAGCAGAATTAGGGAAATTCCCTGCCAGAAACTTCGTCTGGGGAAGCTGAAAAGCTCTCTCTCACCTTTTGGGATTTTGCATTGGTGATTTGAGAGTAGGAAAACATCTATCTGATACCTTCTGTAACTTTCCATGCATGAATAGAAAATGATGATGACTTGTAAATGTGAGAAAAGCCAAATCTTCGTCAGAGCATGAGTTTATACTCTCAAAAGTTATTGATTATAGTGTAAAGGATTTTTCTTCACTAAAATTTGAAAAAAATTGTCTAAAATTAAGTTTAGAAAGAACAAATTTGCACCAAATTTAGATAAAATCATGAAATTGAAGTATTTTGCTTTAAAAATGGCGAAATAACAGAACAATTGCCTAAAAACAAGCAAATTTGTAACAAACTTGCCTAAAAACAGGCAAATTTTGAATCAATTTGCCTAAAAATAGGCAAATTTGTAACAATCTTGCCTAAAAACTGGCAAACTTGTAATAAACTTGCCTAAAAACAGGCAAATTTGTAACAAACTTGCCTAAAAACAGGCAAATTTGTAACAAACTTGCCTAAAAACAGACGAACCCAAGTTCGAATTTACTAAAGAATAGATGAATTTGTAACAAATTAGTCAAAATTCAGGCGCATTTCAACGCAATTTACTTAAAAACAAATTATATTTTTTTTAACATTTTTTAAGCGATTTCACCTTCAGGGAAAACCTTTAAAAAGTGAAAGCTTAACTGAGCCCTTTAGTGTCGCAAAACTCCAATTCGACCCATTTTTTTCACCCTTCTGACATTCACATATATGAGAGAAAAGAATCCCTTGAGAACAAGGAGAAAAAAATCATGGTGAATTGTACAATTTTCACAGAAAGTGAAAGGGAGATGAAAAAATATGAAATTTCACTCTTGAGACTCTGTGATTTTCTCACACGTGCAATTTTTCTCTGTTTTTTTCCTTTTTGTTCTGTTACTCCCCAGGATTGATGGGGAAGTGACAGTGAATCCCTGTGCAACCCTTGGGCCTATAAGACACCGGAAGGACCCTTTTCAGCGACAGAGGGGCGTGAAAGGTGTGTGACGGTTCACTAAATGGATGGATGGTTGAATAAATAGATGGATGATGTGCCACAATATGGGGAATTTCATTTTATACCTCCCTTACTTTACCATCCCCTCACTTAACACCTGCAAGACACCTTCACAGTGCAAATAGACAAATGTTGATTTGTTATTTTAGCAAATTACAACACTCACACTCTATACCTTCCATTTTGCCATGAGATAATAAATCACTAATTAAAAAGAATCTTTAATATAGAGAAGACGAGCTTTTACAGACGATTTTCCATGAACAAGAACTCACTCATTAATTGAATTCCTTTGCAATCTTACCCTTGCAACGGGGAAAAAAGTCTATCATTAATTCCATTAATTCCATGGAAGATTTTTGCATAAAAGATGCAAAAATATCCTCACAAGAGCTCAATTTTTCATCCAATTCAATGGGGGAGATTGAAGAGAATCGCGTGCAAAATTCCACCGTCAATTTAGGAATCTTCTGTATTAATGGTGGAAAGTCATTTCCTCTGGGGCGGGAGGATTGGCTGGGAGTCGTCTAACAAGCTGTGGCGCCACATTCAATCCATAAATTACCCTCTGTGTCTAATTTTAGCGTCATTTCTCTCAATAGAGCGCCATAGAGGCGCACACACTATCGATTCATTCCGCCCATTGATGGCAAAAGTGGCGCGAATTTTATGCCGCACCACCCTTGAAATCGATCCCACACTGCAAACACACATTAGCCCCCCAGGGACACGCAGAGGGGGTGAAGTGCAGTGAAAGTTTAGCTCCAAGCTCTTCAAAGTTCATGGAGCGTTTGGGACGCCTCACCTTTGGCCATTAATTAGCCCCAACATTGTCTCGCTATCACCGTCAATTCTGTTATTTTCACACTCTATTTCCAGATTATTACTGGAGGTCATCACGCGAAATTGACACTTTCACGGATGAATGACTCGATTGTCCCAAAAAGCTCAAGGATATTGTTGTGGAAAATTTTATATTATAAGGGATGGGAGAGCTTTGAACTTGCAGGAAATGTTACAATGAGGGAGAAGATATTAAAAAGACGTTTAAAAGTGTAATGGTTTTCAAAAAGATTATTGTTTGTCCCAAAAAGCTCAAATTGGGACAGTATAAACATTAAATTTTACGATGGGGAAAAGTTATTTGTTTAAAGGTAAGGTTTGCTCAAGTTCTTCATAAAAGCTGTCCCAGAAAGCTCAGTTATAATATCTAAAGCTTAAATGTGGGCATTGTTTGTCCCAAAAAGCTCAAATTGAGACAGCATAAACATTAAATTTTACGATGGAGAAAAGTTATTTGTTTAATGGTTAAGTTTGCGCAAGCTCCTCTTAAAAACCTCTTAAAAGCTTTCTCAAACAGCTCAGTTCTAATATCTAAAGCTCAAATGTGGGCATTGTTTGTCCCAAAAAGCTCAAATTGGGACAGTATAAACTTTGGTATAAACATTAAATTTTACGATGGGGACAAGTTATTTGTTTAATGGTACATTTTGCACAAGTTCATCTTAAAAGCTGTCCCAAAAAGCTCAGTTATAATATCTAAAGCTCAAAAGCTCATTTTTAAAGCTTTCGCAAACTCCTTAAAGCTCCAAACTTGGACAATCTCGTCTTATATATCTGTCAAATGTTCAATTAACAACCGGAGGTTCCCGGAGTGCTTCAGACAATATCCCCCCAAAAGTTCAAAAGCCCTTTTGCAATAT
>CAKKOB020002673.1:0-11835 GCA_918844115.2 Phlebotomus perniciosus
GAAACTTTTTGAAGCGCACATGATTTTCGGAATGTGGGGACCCTAATTCGTGGAGCGCCCCTAGTCCGGGGTCTCGGGGCTGACTTCGATTTTGGTGACCCATTACAATAAGCTGGGATTAGGGAATCCCAGCTAAAAAAAAACACCATCTTGCTTCATATAGAAAAAAGTTATATTTTTATATCATAGCATCTTCAATTTGCTTGAACTGGCTTATTATAACCACGCATGTTGCTATGAAAGAGATTATCTGAAAGATGGGTTACCAAGAAATCACAATAAGGCAAATTAAAGTTGTTTTTGATAACAGCTTTATTTTATTTTATAACTTACTGAAAAGACTCCTGAATTGTCCACTTGAGTTGATCCTGCTTTAATTTTCGTCTCACAGTGAAAACGCCAGAGTAGGAAATCTTTGTTGAATTTACAACAATCTTCCTGTATTTCGGCCAGTTTAGTCAAAAGTCTTTCGACCTAGAATTATATTCATTTAGAATTATTGCAAGAATAGGAAAGATGTCAAAGTCGAAAAGGCGTACTCCACTTCTGCCACTTTGGAAGCATTTGCAGAGCTTTCATCTAATCAATTTTCTAGAATTGTGAAGCTTTTTATTTTAAAATTTTAAGCTTTTGGTGGTTTTCCAAAAGCTCTACTAAATTTTCTATTCACTCGTAAAGTTTTATGGACTTTTTGAAAAATTTTAAACATATTTCATAAAGTTTTTAATAATTTTCTTAAAGTTTATTAATCTTTGAACTTAAAAATGTATCAAAATTTATATTGTTCAAGGGGAAGATATTATGAAAGTGATGATGAATTTTTCATGACAATTTTAGAAGTTTCTTAGTCTAAATTCTGGAGTAATCTAAGATTGTTTAAGCTTTCACGGAAACCTGTTAAGATTTGGGAAGAGCTTCAACAAAGCTTTCAAGTTTTGTAATGATACTGTAGAAAGTTTCAGTAAAGCTTTGTGAAGATTTTGTAGAAAGCTTCAGAGAGCTTTCAAACTTTGTGAATTTTTTATAGAAAGCTTCAGAAAAAAGCCTTCAAGTTTTGAATCTGTAAAGCTTCAGCATAGCTGCTTAGATTTGCAAAAATTCTGTTAGAAACTTCAAGAAAGCTTTAAAGCTTTGCGAAGATTCTGTAGACAGCTTTCAAACTTTGTGAAGATTTTATGGAAAGCTTCATAAAAAGCCTTCGAGCTTTGTGAAGATTCTGTAAAGCTTCAGCAAACCTGTTAAGATTTGTGAAGATTCCGTTAAAAGCTTTCGAATTTTGTGAAGATTTTGTGGAAAGCTTTAGCAAAGCTGTCAAGGATTTGTGACGATTCTGTTAAAAACTTTAACGAAGTTTTTAAGCTTTGTGAAGATTTTTTAGGGCTTCAAGAAAGCTGTAAAGATTTGTGAAGATTCTTTAGCAAAACTTTAAAGTTTTGTGGAGATTCTGTTGAAAGCTTTAGCAAAGCTTTCAAGCTTTGTGAAGATTGTGTATGTCAAACTTCAACAAAGCTTTTAAAGCTTTTAATTAACCTTATAATCAAATCATAAGTTTCATACTTACATTTCCTGCCAGTTTGTTTCCTTGAAAGATCAGAGCGACATAAAGACTTATGAACATTATCCGAAATACCCAAGGAGCTATAACTATGTAGACCACGCTGGTTGTAAAGTTCTCACTTCTGAAGAGCAAAAAACTCAAATACAGAGCACAACAGGACATAAGAGTTTGCTTAATAATAATAATGAATATCATTCCACCAAGAACTGTATTAATTAACGGAAATATTTCGAAGAAATCAACAATCAACGACATCTTAAATAAACATTCCTTATTAGAATTATTATGCAATAATAAAGTTGCGAAGCTGTTTAATTCTACAAAGAAGTGATAACAATACATAATAGTTATTGCATCAAAAGATAAGATAACCGAAAAATATGTTTGAAACATTATTGATTGAAGATCATTATCAATAGCTCCAAATACATAGTAGAGAATTGAGTGTATCCACAAAATAAGCATAAATAGAGTCATTCCAAAGTTTCTCCATTTAACACTTGACTTTATGTTTTGACGAACGCCTAGCTGAGATATTTTCCTTTCAAATATTAATGTCCTCCCGATTAGACGTAAATGGCGTCTATTGTTTCTGATGTTGTATAAGATGAGCATTAGAAAACCAAATCTGTTGTAGAAGAAGGAGATGTCCTCAAGGAAATATAGTATTGCGGCGAGTTTGTTGGGTAAACGAAGTGGAGTAATATCTCGGAAATAAATCACATTTGCAAGACCATGACCAGCTAGGCAAAGCTCTAGAACAATGATTATTCCTCGTAAAATCACTACAGATAGCTTAGGCTGTACAGTTTCACTGTAGTTTGGTATTGCTAGAAATTTATGAACATCTAACAACCAACCGAGTCGATCGACAAAAGACATTTTCACTCAAAGGATTGCCAGGAGAGACTGACATAGAAAATGACCTTACAACTCGATATTGGATAAGCTAGATAAATTAATGTTGATTTTTATCTGAATGCAATTGCATTTATTTATTTAGATTCATTCAATTTGTAATACAAATGCATTGGGGAAAAAGAAAAGGTAAATTTTTGTTTTAAATAAATATATTTAAATATTATATATATTGGTGTCTTCAATTTGCTTAAACTGACTTATAATGACAACGCATGTTGCTACGAAAGAGATTACCTGCAAGAAAGTAAGCAGAAAAGGGCAGTTTGTCAGTAAGAATATTCAGTAAAAAACTTCATCATTTAACTGAACTTACTAGAAAAACTCCTGAATTGTTTATTTCGACAGGTCCGGCTTTGATTTTTGTCTCACAATGAAATTGCCAGAGTAAAAATCGTCTGTCTCGCATATGGCTTAGCTTCCGTAAAAGTCTTTCAACCTTGTAAAAAATTCCTTTAAAATAGATACTTAGGTTATTAGAAAATGTCTTACGTTTTCTGTTAACTTGCTTCCTTGGACAGCTAGACAAGTTATGGCCGCTAAGACCTGTAACCGCCACAACCAGGGAGCTACACTGCAGTATATAACGCTGGATGTTAAGTTTTCATCATTAGATATTAAGACACTCACGGACAAAGAACAACAGGCCATAATTATGTGCTTTGCAATGATTATGAAGAGCATTCCACCAAGAATGATGTTGATTAAAGGAAAAAATTTGAAGAAATCAACAATTAAAGATATTTGAGCGTAAGTGTTCTGCATATTATTTAATAGTAATGTCTTGGCGAAGATATTGATTTCCTCCAAATAGTGACGACAATACATAATTGTTAAGACGTCGAAAGAAAAGATTAAGGTGTATAATGTATTTGATCTTATAGAATCTGTGTCTAAGCCAACACCTTCGTAGAAATAATAAAGTGTTGAGATAATCCATATCAGAATTAGAAGGATAAGTGTTATACCTTTATTTAATTTTAAATATGACTGATTTTTGTGACTGTTACCCAAAGGATCCAACTGAGAAATCTTTCTCTCAAATTTAATTGTAGTATCAATTAAACGCAAATGGAACGAGTTAATTCCTAGATTATACAAAACAGACACTATCAAGCCAATTCTATTAAATAATAACGTAACGTCTTCGAAAAAAGCGAGCAATGTTGTTAGTTTGTGGGGTATACGAAGTTGATCGACAGAATAGAATACGTTAACGGCATCATAAGCAGCTAGGCAAAGCTCCAATATAATCATGAATGTACTAAAAATTACTCCCTTATTACTGTAGTTTGGGATTGATAGGAATTTTTGGGCATTTAACAACCAACCGAAACGATCAACGAAAGACATTTTTGCTCAAATGATTCCCAGGAGAGACTGACATACATAGAAATAGTCCTAATGACTCGATATCGGATAAGCTAGATCACTTAATGTTGATTTTTATCAGAATGCATTTGCATTTACTTAATTAAATTCATTCAATTTGGAATACAAATACCTTAGAAGGTTTTATTATTTCGAGATTGATAGACTTGTACAAGAAGAGAATGTAAATTTTTGGTTAAAAAATATATTTAAATATTATATAGGGGACAGCGGGGCACTTTCATACAGTCAATAAATCTTGAACATAAAACAAGATAACATGACTATTTTTTTCTAAATCTAATTTCAATAAACATACATATTATTAAGACATTTATTTAAATAGTTTAATAGTTTTTGGTGTAATTTGCTTGAAAATGACGTGTATAGGGGATAAACTGGTCAATTTATTAGTTTACACGCTTATATACATTTCCAGCAGATCCACAGTGGATCGCTTATTTATTGTCATCATTATCATCTCTTATGTCTCTTATCGTACTCATTGTAATATACACAATAGAAAAATGTGACAAAAAACAGCCATATTTGAAAGTGCCCCACATGTGGGGTGCTTGAAAACTATTATCAACACGCGGAAAATTTTATTCTCATCAAGAAACGAGCCAAACAGTTTCTTAAAGCCTATACCCAAGGGTAGTCCATAGGCTTTATAGAGTTCCAGTGCTGTTTACTATCTTGAAGTAAAACCTAAAATTGTTGTCTGAAACTGCCCTGTTCTCCCCTATATTAGTATCTTCAATTTGCTTAAATTGGCTTATAACGACAACGCATGTTGCTACGAAAGAGATTACCTGTAGGAAAGTAAAACGGAAAAAACACTGTCAGTAAATAAAATTCACTCGCAAAGTTTCATCGTGGAAGTGCTGGAAATAGTGTACACCATTTTGATAATAATATCTACCTCTGGGTTTTACAATTCAACTGAACTTACTAGGAAAACTCCTGAATTGTTCATTTCGACAGGTCCAGCTTTGATTTTCGTGTTACAGTGAAAACGCCAGAGTAGAAATCGTTTGTCTTGTATATGGCTTAGCTTTCGTAAAAGTCTTTCAACCTTGTAGGAAAATATCTTTAACTTATATCTTAAGGTGTTAGAAAATGTCTTACGTTTTCTGTTAACTTGCTTCCTTGGACAGTTAGACATGTTATGGCAGCTAAGAGTTGCAACCGCCATAACCAGGGAGCGACAATGCAGTACATAAGGCTCGGAGTTAAATTATGATCATTAGATATTAAGACAGTCAAGGACAGAGCACAACATGCTATAATTATATGTTTAGCAATGATTATGAAGAGCATTCCGCCGAGAATGATGTTGATTAATGGAAAAATTTTGAAGAAATCCACAATCAAAGATATTTGATCAAAACTGTTCTGCGTATTGCTTAGTAATGTCTTTACGAAGGTATTGATTTCTTCCAAAAACTGACAACAATACATAATTGTTAAGACGTCAAAAGAGAAGATTAAAGTGTATAATGTATGTGATCTTATAGAACCTGCGTCTAAGCCAATACCTTCGTATACATAGTAAAGTGTTGAGATAATCCATATTAGAATCAGAATAATAAGTGTTATAACTTTAGTCAATTTTAAATTCGACTGGTTCTTTTGTCTGTTACCCATCTGAGAAATCTTTCTCTCAAATTTTAATGTAGTATCAATGAGATGCAAATGGATTGAGTTACATCCGAGATTGTACAAAACAAGCACTATGAAGCCAATTCTATTAAAGAATAATGTAACGTCTTCGAAGAAAGCGAGCAATGTGGTTAGTTTGTGAGGTATACGAAATTGATCATCAGAATAGAAAATGTTAATGGTATCATAAGCAGCTAGGCAAAGCTCCAAAATAATTATAACTCCATTAAAAATCACCCCATTTGCACTGAAGTTTGGTACTGATAGGAATTTTTGAGCATTCAACAACCAACCGAGTCGATCAACGAAAGACATTTTTACTCTAATGATTTTCAATGACTGACCTGTAAACTGGCTTTACAACTCGATATCGGATAAGCAAGATAACTTAATGTTGATTTTTATCAGGATGCATTTGCATTTACTTAATTAAATTCATTCAATTTGGAATACAAATACTTTAGAAGGTTTTATTAATAGTTCGGGATTGATGGACTTGTATAAAAGAAAAGGTAAATTTTTGTTTTTTAAGTAAATATTATATATTTAAATATTATACATGTTGGTATCTTCAATTTGCTTAAACTGACTTATAATGACAACGCATGTCGCTACGAAAGAGATTACCTGCAAGAAAGTAAGCAGTAAATCATTTTGTCAGTAAAAAGCTTCATTTAACTGAACTTACTATAAAAACTCCTGAATTGTTCATTTCGACAGGTCCAGCTTTGATTTTCGTCTCACAATGAAATCGCCAGAGTAAAAATCGTCTGTCTCGCATCTGGCTTAGCTTCCGTAAAAGTCTTTCAATCTTGTAGGAATATATTTTTAATGTTTTCAACATACATCTTAAGCTTTCAGAAAATATCTTACGTTTTCTGTTAACTTGCTTCCTTGGACGGCTAGACAAGTTATGGCAGATAAGATCTGCAACCGCCACAACCAGGGAGCTATAATGCAGTATATAGCGCTCGGTGTTAAATCCTCATCATTTAATATCAAGACAGTAACTGACAATGCACAACAGGCCATAATTATGTGCTTAGCAATGATAATGAAGAGCATTCCACCAAGAATGACGTTAATTAACGGAAAAATTTTGAAGAAATCAATGATTAAAGATATTTTATCAGATCTGTTTTGCATATTGCTTAATAGTAAAGTCTTGGCGAAGATATTGATTTCATCCAAAAAGTGACGACAATACATAATTGTTAGGACATCAAAAGAAAATATTAAAGTGTATAATGTATTTGATCTCACAGAACTTGGGTTTAATTCAACACCTTCGTAGAAATAATAAAGTGTTGAGATAATCCATATAAGAATTAGAAGGATAAGTGTTATACCTTTATTCAATTCTAAATATGACTGATTTTTATGTCTGTTACCCAACGGATCCAACTGAGAAATCTTTCTCTCAAATTTTAACGTATTATCAATGAAACGCAAATGGATTGAGTTAATTCCTAGATTGTAGAAAAGAAGCACTATCAATCCAATTCTATTAAAGAACAAGGTTACGTTTTCGAACAAAGCGAGCATTTTGGTTAATTTGTGGGGCATATGAAGTTTGTCTTCAAAATAGAATAGGTTAACTGCATCATAAGCAGCTAGGCAAAGCTCTAAAATAATTATAGCTCCATTAAAAATCACTCCCTTATCACTAAAGTTTGGTATTGAGAGGATTTTTTGAGCACTTAACAACCAACCGAAACGATCAACGAAAGACATTTTCTCTCTTCGGTATCTAAATAAAACTAAATAACTAAATTTAAAACGCTAACGTGTTGAGTTATTGAATGACTTGTTATTGATTATATCTACTTTCAGATGCATTTGCCTAATTAGATTTTATTAATTAAACAGGATGACATGAACACTGAAAGAAAGAAATTGGTTGGAATTCAATTAAAAATAATTGATTTTACAAAATGTTTGTCAAATTTAACAGAAACCTTTGTTAGCTCAATTACACAATGATAAAATTTTGTAAGAATTAAGAAATCTTTGCTTAACTTGATCAAAACTTTGATTTATCTGAAAAACCGTTGAATTTTGAAATTTAACGACTAAAATTAGGTTGATTTTACAAAATAGTCTTGCAAGTAATCACAATACATTTCTTACAGTGATTATGAATGTATAATCTTAAAAAATAGTTAAACTTCAAGTCTGTTCATTCAATTTTTTATCTCCACAAAACAAACAACTTTTTACACCGCGCTTTTGACATAATTTCCCTTAATGTAGGGCGGGAAAATGGTTTAAAAAAACTGTGTCATGAAAATTAATCACACGCCATTGAGTGAAAACACAACAGAATTATGAGCGATAATCCGGGGGGAAATTTGGCAAACAATCTGCAGTGGGTGGGAACCGCAAAAATCCCACCACGACGCCTTCCGGAAGCCACTCTTCGCATCGATTAAATGTCGCTTCAGGCAAGTGTTGATTGACACTTCTTCGCATTTGCCAATTATTCAAATGAAATGAAAACATATTAGAGTGATAATTCTCGGGATCATCTTTCCGCGTTTTTGGGAGAGAAAATTAATTAGCTTTCGACTGTGAGAGGGATTTTGAGACGCTCCTCCCAAAATGATTTTGGTTGAAAAAGCTCCACACATGCGTCCTCGGGGCGCGGATAGAGAGATTAATTTCGAGCGTCAGTTATTTTTAATTAAATTTTCGAAAAGCTTAAAATGCTCAACTGTGCGTATTTTTGAAAGCTTTTATGCTCAAACTTTTTCCCATAGCAAAATCATACGATGGATTTTCATAAAATCCCTCATCATTCAAAAACTATTTTAATTTGATACCACGCTAATCTCTTTGATGAAATTTAATTTAATTTCTTTCTTAAACTTATCACTATTGCTCCCATTAAAGAGCTTTTTTGACGCTACACGAAAATATTGATCATAAAATAGTCTGTGTTTATACATTTTCCTAATGTTTTGTCTGGGGGTACGTGTGCCAATATTTAGAGACGTTATATATTTGTTAAGCATTCCTGGAAACACCTTCGAGTTTTCGCCAAAGAATAGCGCCTTTCCGAAATCAGCTTATATAGGAAAATAAGGGATACGACTGTTACAAAAGACGATCCCATAAAATGAGGGAAATGAGGAAATTGAGGCATAGGAATTTAATTGGGTAACAAATATTGACATTCATTCCCATTTGAAAATGCGGAGAATTAGGAGAAAATTCATCACAGAAAATATTCCGCACTGTCACAGTTAAATTGAGACTTTGTGACTCATTCATGAGAGACTTGTTTGAATTTCCCGGGGGGAGTTCGCCATCCCATTCAAGGGAAACTTATATGGAGATTGTCGCAGAGACACAGTTGAGAGTTTTCAAATAAATACGATGAGAAGGGTTAAAAGGTCACAATTAAGTGTGTATTTTGTCGAGGAAAAATGTCTACAAAGCATTTGTGGAAAGTTATGAGGACCAAAAGTGGCTGCAGAGGAAGTTACTTAAGCCAGATGCTGAATAAAATTTGAGAACAACAACCCCATTCCATTTTAACACTATCTCACCCACTTTGCTGTACAATTTGTGTGTTTTGTTGAACTTTTAGTCCAATTTTGGTGCACTTGCTATATGCATTGTCTCACAATATAACTGAAACTCTCGAGGTGAGCTTTTTCGGCTCGGAACAAGAGCTTTCTTTCAGTAGGTGTATATTGTAAAGTTACATAATGAGATGAGAACAACAGACAGGTGTTTGGCAAAGTCTTTTAGCCACTTTGCCACAACAGAATCTTTCTCCCCTCACAAGTGGCAGACGAAAGCAAAATATTCACGTCTTCGAGAGACTTGTCTCTAAAGTGGCGTAGAGCAAGTTAAAATCCTTTTGTCTATTTTCTCAAGGAGCAAATAAATCACATTTCGTATGCGAAACATTCCCCCCTCCTTCACTCTTCATTGTTTAAGTAAATGCATTACACTTCAAGGGTGATTCACTGGACGAGAAACGTACAAGCGTCTCTAATTTTCATTGAATAAAATTTTCTTGGGAAACTTAAGGAAATTCTGGGAAAACTTCTGTTACAAAAATATTTATTTAATATAAATTGGATTTTCTCTAATAAAAAATAAGCTTTAAAATGTGCCTAAATAGGCCAGCAATAAGATTTCTTAAGCTTTAAACTAGCCTTAAGCTTCAAACCAGCCTAAACTCAAGCTTTAATCCAGCCATAGTTTTGGGCTATAGTTAAGTTTGGATCCAGCCATAATTAGGCTATAGACTTAAGCTTCAATCCAGCCTAAGTTTTAGATTAGACTTAAGCTTCTATCCAGCCTAAGTTTTAGGCTAGACTTAAGCTTCAATCCAGCCTAAGTCTTAGGCTAGATTTAAGCTTCAATCCAATCTAAGTTTTAGGCTAGACTTGAGCTTCAATCCAGCCTAAGTTTTAGGCTAGACTTGAGCTTTAATCCAGCCATAGTTTTAGGCTAAACTTAAGCTTCTATCCAACCTTAGTTTTAGCATGAAGTTAAGCTTCAATACAACTTATGCTTTAAGCTAGCCTTAAGCTTTGAAATAACTTGATAAATTTGTACAAATTCCTTAAGTGACGACCCCTTGTTCCCTTTTGTATTCTGTGAGCGATACAGTTGAAATAACCACTAAACCAAAAGCTTTTTCAATGGTCGAAAGCTCTCGCCGACAAGGGAGAGAGCAAAGTGGCTAAATCCCAGGGATGTGAGATCACGTGTGTGTCTGGTGGAGTCTCATGATGAGGTGCAGGATGGAATCCGTGTGTAGATGAGGTACTTAATAACAAAGTTGTTTAACTGCAAAGATAATGTTTGTTCATCAGAGCTAAGTTGTATGGACAGGGGTGTATAAAGTCTGCAATAATAATGTAAATAGTATGTTTTATCGTGTGGTGAGTTTAGAGGAAAATCCCCCAAACACACTGCAGATTTTCTCTGGGGTTGGTTTAGCCCTTGTTCTCCCATCGATGTGCGTCTTGTGGCTCCATTGATTTTGCACACATCCCCCACAACCCATTTAGATGATATTATAAATTGGTGAAACAATGTCAAACAGTCTCGGGGCAGTCTCAGAATTGCAAGCTCGGGCAGAAACTCCTATAGCCACTATTTTATTTATGATGTTACCCATTTTCCACATATGCCAACTCCTCCGCAAATATTCAAACAAAAGGGGGGCCAAAGAGGGAAAATTCAGCAAATTAATTTGTTACTTCAGCTCTCTCTTGCTCGAAAGTTGAAAATCGAATTCATTCCAATTCTACTCTCTGCACGCCTAATCGATTATTTACGAGATGGGTTGGGGGGCTTTTCCGCCCTTTTGTTCGTCTCCCCACCCACCCCAAAAAACACGCAATTTCACTTTTCCATCCACCGACCTCATTACAATTTATTGTGCAAGACACTCTAATGGATGGGGAGTGTGTGAGAGAGATCTCATTTATAAATTCACAAATCACCCCCTCACACCACCCCACTGACACCCTCTGAATTAATGAGTGTAAAGGAAAAATTTAATTTAGCCAAAAAGAAAAATTCCCACCCAATGTCATGACATTTCGAACCATACGCCCTATTCCTCAGCTTTTAATTGCCGACTCAAAGAGCCAGAGAGATTCGATCAATCGTCATTAGTGGGCGGAAGTACCAACAAGGGTTTGTAATATTTCATAGATTTTCGTGGATTGAATGAGGAAAAGCTATTTCAAATGGGATTAAAAAGGGTTTGAAAATTCTTTTAGTTTCAAAAATTAGAGAGAAAAAACCTGAAAAAGACGAAATTTAACTTTTGAATTATATTTTAGTTTTTTAAATTAAAATAATTCTAATATTTTTTATTTTTTTTTAACAGAAACGAAAACTTTCAAGAATTATCAAAGTAAGCTTTCTAAGAAATCTTTTTAAATAAAACTGGCTTACTAGGAAAGGTTTATAGAGCTTTTTAAAAAAGCTCTTTTATAAAGCTTTATAAAAGAGCTTTCTAAGAAAATTTCCTAAAAAAAAGCTTTCTAAGAAATGTTTCTAAAAAAAGCTTTCTAAGAATACTTTCTAAAAAAGATTTCTAAGGAAGCTTATCAGCTAAGAAAGCTTGAGCTTTTTAGGAAAGGTCTATAGAGCTTTATAAGAAAGCTATCTTAGGGCCTCGGCAGACCTGCGCTTAGCGTGGAAGCTTAGCATCTAAAATGAGGCTCAGGGCACCGATAGACCTACGTTTAGCAAGGGAAATTCCTTAGAAAGTTGTTCTGGTGCTTAGGCTAAGCGCGATCCATACAGACTACAGTATAAGCCCCGTTTTAGCCGCTAATCTTCCA
>CAKKOB020002675.1:0-11826 GCA_918844115.2 Phlebotomus perniciosus
CTTCAGCAGATTAAAAACCAACTCTATCTTCTCTCTTCTAACACATACAAAAACATTGTAGAGTGAAATACGAGATTAATTTAATCTGCTAATTCATCAATTAATCTGCTAGGAGCTTACGTGTGATAGCACGGTTAAGCTTAAAGCCTGACTTAAGCATTAAGCCAGGCTTAAGCTGCATCTATACTATTAAAATTAATCATTAAAGCATTTTAACAAATGAGTAAACCAAAATTTACTTTCTAAAAAGCTTTACTTAAAGCTTAAGGCTGACTTTAATCTTGATGCTGACTTAAAGATTGAAGTTTATGGTTCGGTTGAAGCTAACCATAAGCTGTCTTAAAACTTAAGTCTGTCTCAATACTTAAAGTTAGTTTAACGCTAACAAGGCTGACTTTCAGCTTGCAGCTGACTTAAATCTTTTAGCTGTCCTAAAATTTAAGTCATCCCTAAGCTTAAAATTGCCCTAAAACTTAAAGCTTACTTAAAGTTTATGACTGTCTTTTAGCTGACTTTTAGCTCAAGGCTTAAGTTTGGCTTTCAGTTTGAAGCAAAACTTTAAGCTGTGCTAAAACTTAAGTTAACTTTGAAGTCCAAATTGGTTTAAAACTTAAAGCTGAATTAATGCTTATGCCTGGCTTGAATTTTAAGTTGACTTAAAGCTTAAAGCTGGTTTTAAACTTAAAACTGACTTAAACCTGGCTTAAAACTTGAGATTGGTTTTAAGCTGACTTAAAACTTTTAGCTAAGACTGGCTTTAATCTTGGCTTTAATCCGTATGCTTAACTTAAAGCTTATGCCTGGGTTAAAGCTCCAGGTTTAACCTTAAGCTTAAACTTGTTCTTTAATAAAAAATGCATTTTTTAAGCTTAAAGCCAGCAATTAAACTGCTTTAAGCTACATGCGTATACTTAACTCCAGCCTTAAGGCTGAAGTCTGGCTTAAAGCTTCAGGCTTATTCTTAATTAAAATTTTAATTTTGTTGAAGTATTTGAAGCTAATTTGATAGTATGGATCTACCCTTAGGTTTAATGAAGAAAAATCGGCAACATTTCAGTAATGTATAATACTTAAATTTACTGTTTTCCTGAACTAACTTTTCGGTTAACTCATTAAAATAAAACAGATTTTTCATTTTCTGTATAAATTAAAGTCATTTTGAGTGCAATTTTCATGTTTTAATTTTAATTTCATTTAAACAACTTAAATTTCTCTCCCCCATAGCTTTGCTATAATTCATCTATCCATTTCCACTGGGCAGCGATATTTGCCATTAGATGGGTGATTATTTTTAGAATTTGTCGCACTTGAATGACTCGAAATGCATTTACGTCACAACACGCTAGCGACCTCTGACCCAGCTGTAATCATTTACGCACTCAATTGAGACTCGAACACACAACTCGTGATATGAATCCCACAATTTTTAATGAATGGATTTGATATTGTTGGTGTGTCTGTGCCAATAGCGCTGAAAATGCTTTGGAAAGTCTGTAATTATTTCTCTACTACCGACATGATAATGCTTTGCTGGATTTTTTTGTCCTCGCCAACCACATAAATTTTTGTGGCTCATTTTCGCCTCGCGGCCTTTTTCCCGCAACCATATATTCTTAGTTTAGAGTGTTTACTGTTTTCAAAGTGATACACCCAACCACATACAAGTGTGTGTTTTGATGGTCTCACGTCTTTCCGCTCTAGTATTCATCCCACTGGGCGCGATAAGAAATCCCCCACTTTGACACGACAATTTGATGAGACGCAAGTACTGACCTTTCGGGGAATCGACTTGAAGCCTTGATAGCCAGCTTATCGAGCAAACACACCACCAAACAGTGACGACTAAGGAGTTTTTTTTTTCAACATGAAAGAATGGGAAACATTTCGCGCTCTTTCTTCTCAGAGGTTTGTCTCCAATCTCACATCATTATTGGCTCGAGATGGCTTCATGGGGCCTCCTCATGTGCCATGATTATCGAGAACTGGACCAAACAACAAAAACAGTACGGCTATTTTGGTAAATAAACTAAAGCCAGCGATAACCCCCAAGTCAAGCTTTAACTTAATTTCCGTCATTTTCAAACACCCCTACAGGGTAGGGGAGAAGGGGGCTAAGTTAGTCAGCAAATTGAGTTTAAACTTTTGCTTTAAATCTGCCGAAAAAATTAAAATGGATCTTTATGTTCTATGAGTTTTAGAAGAACTTTTTACAAACTGTTTATTGGGACAAAAAATTGCGGTTTTCTGCTGATTTTAAAAATGCTTCTTAGGATGCAATTTAAAAGCATTATCCTGATTAATTAACCATTTTATTATGAATATTGAAATTTATGCATAGTTTATTTAGACCTTGGGTAAATTAGCCCTCTTCTCCCCTACATTTAGCCAATGAAAGATGAGTCTTGCTAAACTAAAGTCAATCGAAATTCGCTCTAATTTGCAATGACGAGCTTCAATTCAAGTTCGTAAACTTCCGATTATAGAAGTGCTTTCATACATAAAACTATTCTCCTCTTTAATCCCAAAGCAATTGTACCCGTTTGTCATGAATTTATGTCTTGAATCATATGACTTAGGCTTTTCATACTTAAAGCTATATAGCTACTTTCCTCTTTAAATTCCTCTTTATGCCACATTTAGCGAGAAGTTACTGGTAAAAGGTGCGAGATGCTTGGGTGAGGCAATTAATTTTCACTTTAATAGTAATATCGTGAGCATTGTGAGCATGGCATCAGAGGTACAAATTGCTGTCTCCATTGCTCTTGTCTTTAGTCTAATTGGCTACTCCAAGACGATATCAGGCGCAGTTGAGAGGCCCGCAAGTGAATTTACATGGGGCGAGCTACTCTAGGAGCGACTCACGGTAATTGATTGTTCAATTAATGTCGCTCAATTGCCATCAAGGTTATCAATTGGTGCGTTTCCCACACCGCCCACAAGTGGCTGATCATTTGCAGACGGCGGCAGTGAGATTGGCGGCATCGTCGGTCAATTGAAAATCAAACAATTTGCCAAGATCAGTCCATTTTCTTCTCTCCCGCGATCGTCTCTCGCATCCACAGCGAGTGCTGGGAGACAATTGACCCTGATCGCTATTTGGCGATTCCCCAACGTTCAGAGCCGCATGCAAAATTTTACCCACAAAACACCGAAGGTCAATATCGTCTCTGACTTGGAGAGTCTCCCATTGATTTCCATTGCAAATCACCCTCGTTGGACACACTTGCATAAATTGCATACAATTTTCACTATTTTTTCTCCTCTTCGTCCGTCTTCTTCGTGTTTTTTTTTTCTCTGAATAAAATAACACCAACATATTCAGCACAAATTTCCCCCCAATGTACCCCGCTTCCGTCCTCATCGCCAGAGAAAGGCTGCTGACCTACAAAGAAATCTCCATGAGGATGCCCGGGAATTTATTCTCCTCGGACCAGGGGAAGTATGGTGTGTGTGGAAAGATTGAACTGTGAGATGTGCCCACAATTTTAAATTCGGGAGGTTACTGTTGCATTTTCAATTTCAGTTCACCACATCATCAATTATTTATTCGATGGAGAGTGTCCCCATATCACCGGACCAATAAAGATACTTTCCATGCTGTGGATGAGCGAGTGGAGGGAAATCATTAATTTTTCATTTATTCTCACATCAACACAAAAAATATTGTTGGAAACGGGAAAAAGAATTACAAAAAATATCTGTTGTCTTCCTCCTGATACACAGCAAGGAATAGTAGGAAGGAATTATATATATTATTGTTGGTGGACAAGAGGATTATTTTATATGTTTCTGTAAAAGTATCTTTGAAGCGTTGTCTTTGGAAGTTGAAATGCTAATAAATATAAATTTGGTTTTATATAGGAATTCGGAGAGCTTTCAGAACGAATTCTATTATTCGTAACAAAAACGAACAAACTTACCAAACGAATAAATAATTGAAGCAACAACTTACAAACGAACAATCGAAGTAACGGCTAACAAACTTAGGGAACGAAAAATTGAAGCAACGACGAACAAAGTTTGAAAACGGATAATCGAAGCAACGACGAACAAAGTTTGGAAACGGATAATCGAAGCAACGACAAACAAAGATTTGAACGAATAATCGAAGCAACGACTAACAAAGTTTGGAACGAATAATCGAAGCAACGACTAACAAAGTTTGGAACGAATAATCGAAGCAACGACGAACAAAGTTTGGAACGAATAATCGAAGCCACGACTAACAAAGTTTGGGAACGAATAATCGAAGCAACAACGAACAAAGTTAGGGAACGAATAATCGAAGCAACAACGAACAAAGTTAGGGAACGAATAACCGAAGCAACAACGAACAAAGTTTGGAACGAATAAACGAAGCAACGACAAACTAACTTTGGGTATGAATAATCGTAAATCTTTTTTGAAGATATTTCCAAAGCAATTTTTTTTCATCTTTTTTCACAGTGTATTCTTTAAGGAAATGAAGACTTTGTTGATTTTTTCGCCTCATTTGTAATGCGCCATCCACAGGACGAGGGATGCACGGAAGTCAGGGAGGCAAATATGGGCTGAAGACCAAGAAAGTCGTTGTAAGAGGAGGAAGTTGGAAAAATCTCAATAAGAGACAGCAAATGGCAATTTATCAGGATAAGACAATTTCCATCAAATTCATTAGCATATTATTCTAATGCCAAATCTTTCTCCCGAGATATCTTTGTGTACTGAATTAAGTGTGACTGGGGAGATGCTAAGAGGATGAAAAAGGTGTCAATGGCCAGGTCGATTGATTGCGATTGATCTGTTTTACTTTGTCTCTTGACGCGCACTCCGTCGTCGCGGACACATTATCATATACTGAGATGATCTCTGGGCATGGATCATATGCGAGATGCTGGAGTGCATTTAATCCCTCCCGCATGTCTTCCTGCCCTCATGTTCAAAGGCGAGGTCGTCGAACATCGAGCCGTATTGTAGGCGTCGTCAGTCTGGAGGAGCGACCTCAATTATCATTTCGCTTGGGCCGATATCTGGCATGCAAATAAATTCAAACGGAGAAAATTGCTATTCAGCAAAATACTTGTCGTCTCTTCTGCCTTGAAATTTCAAATGCAATCAAATTTTGCCCGCAATCATGGTCTCATAAGAGTGACAGAGACGGGATCACAAAGAGTCTTTAATTTTTTGATGACTTTGAGGATTTTCTCTTATCACTGCAGACGAGCGCGAAAAAAAGTTTCCCACACAAAGTTTTTCTTCCCGCGACACTTTCCCACACAACACCACAATGAGTGGTTTGTCATCGTCATGTCACCCCAACTTCTTGTGCAAATTCCATCCAATCCGCGAATTCCCACACACACGGTCTGATCCCTCGGTATTTGCATCATCTCGCCTGGCAGATTGCCTTCTATTGGCCTCTCCCTCCCGGGCAAACACTGCGCACCGCGAAGAAAAAGTCACCCTAAATCAACAATTTTTGGCCCGATGAATAACATCCAAAGACATCGATTGAGCACTGATAAGGGAAGCTCTTTTTCTCACGCGCCATTCGCGGTTCTTCCTCCTTTCGCCCAGACACAGCTGAGGTTCTGGATTAAGACACCCTTCGAGAAGGTGGCCACACCTTTGCCATTTGCCAGAGAAAAAAAATTGCTCAGCGTGTGGGAAAATTTTTGGCGCGAAGAATCAAGCGCCATACACTTCACATAATAATTATAAGTACGTCATAAAGTTCGTGGATTAAGCACATTCCATGAAATTTTTGATTACCACAAATAATTTCTTGTCGGTTTTGGCTTATATCAAAAGTGAACATATAACAGTGAATTTTTCAATTGTCAAGGGCATTTTTAAGTCGCAATTACACATTGAGTTCCATCACAAAAAAGGCTCTATTTACATTTGTCAATCATCGCGATGTGTTGATATCAAAACAACGATACACGGTATTTGAAGTGCATTTTATCACAATATCACCCGATACATTCTCAGTTTTATCACCACCTAAGGTGAACACGTGACGAGATACTGAATAATGTTTCATCGGTTGTGCTTCCAGGGAAAACTGGCACTGATGGATTTTTATGGCAAATGGCAATAAATTATCTGCTCAACAAATATGTTTGACAAAAATCATAAATTGTTCAGCAAAACTCCATGTTGGAGAATTACCCGATGGTCTTTGTTGCCACTGAAAAGGGATCCGATGGGATCTTGAGCCTCTTCGAGCCTCCGACTCGTGGCACAAAGAAAGGAAGAAGGTATTTCAGCACGTGGCAAGATGTTTTCATTGTTAAATCGCGCCCACGACACAAATTGCACACATTAGAGATTTACCAAGATGTACACGGTGAGAAATGGGAGTAGAGAGTTACGACTCGAAAGGTATTGGGAAACACCAAAAGATCTGAAAATGTTCGTTCATTTGCGCGCTTAATTGAAAAGACAGCTGCCATTTGTTCGTTGGTTTTTCTTTTGAATTTAGTTTGAAAATAAAGAGATTATGATTTATAAATTTTAATTTTTATTAAGTAAAATTTTGACTCAAAATTTGTCCATCAAATTTTTACAAAAGTTTTGGTAAAGCTTATGACTAGCTTAAAGTCTTTAAGCTTGAGGGCTAACTGAATGCTTGTGGCTATTATGAAGTTTATGATTAGCTTAAGTTTTAAAGTTAGCTTAAAGCGCTTAAAGCTTAAGTGAGGCTAGGCCTTAAGGTTAAGGTTAGATTTAAGCTTAGGGCTATTTTAAAGCTTAGGGTTAATTTTAAGCTTATTCTTTATTAAAAAAAATTGACTAAATTTTTGAAACGATTTGATTGTGTAGATTTATAATACCTAAACATTAGGATAGTTTGTTTTCGGATTGATTTTTCTTTTCAATTTATGATTTTAGAAATTCAGTTTTCTATAAGTTAGAGTAAAATGATTTTTTAAAGTTTGAACAATAAATTTTCACCTTACAACTTTGAAAAGCTTCCCCTAAACTGGTAGTTTAATTAATGTTTGATTTCAAAAATTTGTGCAATAAATCAGGCATCAAATATCATTTCTAACAGTGTATTGAGAAAGAAGAATCTCCGCCAACGACGATACAGCATATGGCGTTTGAGCGTCTTATAAAGTACAAATTTACTAAACATCTTTCTCACCTTCTCCCCCCTTGATTTCTGTCTTCAAAACGAAGATATTTCCTTCTTCTGTTCCTTCGTGAAATCTTTCTCTCCTCTTGCCAAGCAATTTTTTTCTTCCATCTTCCTCACCTTCTGTATATGTTTCTCTTTTGCTGGCGCATTCGGAGCCCTTTAAATCATTTCGTTAAACCGCAAAATATTACGGTTGTTTATGTTGAACATGCCTCCCGGAATTGTGAGGTACAAATAGCACTACTGCACATTATATAATAAACGACAATAGAGGACAGATTCAGTTACTGTTGCAAGCCATTTATCGAGTGATGAATGAAACATCCAGCTGGGCATTTTAAATTGTCTCTCCCAGCTCAATGCAAACATCCATATAGGAGGGGGATCCAGAGGTGTGCAGACATGGCCAGAAAAAAAGAAGCATAAAAGGTCGGGACATATAAAAAAGAGAGAGATTGAGGGTGAGTTGGAGAAAATGGTTTAGAATTCATGCTGCACGGCGTGTTAAAGAGACATAACATTTTCAATTAAGGTGATGTGAATGCCTAATAACCCTCGATAGAACAAAATGCTTGTGAAATTGATGTGATTCTCTTTAATATTCTCAAATGGCCACACCATATAGGTCCATTATCGCGGCTGGAAGACGTTGCGTGTGTTCCTTTTGTTGAGACGTGAAAACACACACCATGAGTGTATCAATGGAGTTATGTTAGCTGTTTGTCACCCCATAAATTTCGATATCGTCCACCCAGTCACCTCCCAATGCAATAAGCACTCTTCAGAGGTGACTTATTGAACGGTTTAATCACTGTGGATGGTTCGACATGATTTTCGTGGGCGTTCGATGTGACTCTCAAAGTTTGTTTTACATTACAAACTCCAACACCGCGAGTCGCACAAATGGCTCTTAATGTCACGATAGGTGAGTTCACGCTATAAAATACCGAACTGACTTATTCGACGGAGGTGGCTCTCTTCTTACACTCAACACTTTGATAAATTCCATCATCCATAATTCACCCATCCAGCCAGCATTCTTCGACGGTGCGGTCTTCCTTCCTTCCTGGGAACTGGCGCGGTTTCCAGGTTCCTCGTTTGCGTCATTCAAGTCTTTCGATTTCACGCGCACTACCATTGAGATTATTGGAGAAACTGTTAACATTAAGCTCCTTAGAAAGCAGGGGATTTCGTGAAGTGGGTTATGAGAAATTGTTTAACATGAGTTTTAATGACAATTTTTGCCTCCATCATTCTCGCACTTGAAGCCATTGTTAGGACTTAGTAAAGAATTAACTTCTTCAAGAAGTATTCATGCCTTGAAATCTTGGTAAATAGTAGAAAATCATTTTAAAAGAAAGATAGAATAAAATAGACGTAAAAAAATTATTCAATGAAACTTTTGTTCCATTTCATTTGATTTTATTTTGGTAATTGGCCAAGAATATCATTGGCTCAAATATTTCAAATTCAATCATATGTCTGGTTTTATTTTGAAGGTTTATTGGCTGTTTGAAAGTGCCCCTGTTTTTTACTGCCCCACTCTCCCCTATTTATTTTTAGTCGCAGAATGATTTCATTATTCTTAAGGCGGATTGAAATAATGAGAATAAATATCTTAAAAATTATTCATTTGACAAACGAAAATGATTAGAATTTAATCACTTTCACATCAGTTTTTAGGTATTTTTGCCTGAAAATGCTACTTTATTCTTTTTATTTCTCTCAGTGCGGAACTTTATATGTATATCGCAAATACCGTTCCTAACAGAGAAAGGTGTAATGAAAATTCTGCACAATTTGACTTACTGTCGCATCGATGATGGCATCGTCTGGGTTATGGACTTGTGTCTCTTTTTCTGGCCCTCAATATATCAAACAATCACAAGCTCATTATTTGCATAAACACATGTTTAACAAACAATGCTATTCAAATATATACATAGAGAAGAACACCTAAAGAGTCCCACAATCTTGCACAGAACCTTTTTTTATCGCCTCTCACTCTGCCACTAAAATAGTGGTGGTATTTGACAACACTGAAGGCATGAGTGAGCTAAAAAAATAATTCCGGTTGAGATGAAGAGGTGAGAGAGTCTTATGGTATGAACCTCCCACGATTCCTTTCAATTTTTTCTTCTTCTTCATTTCTTCACTCTCCTCCAACTCTAAATGGGAGACAATCATCCACATCGAAATGCAATTGTGTGTACGCAGAGAAGCGACTTTTCTCCGCGAGAATATTAAGAGAACCGTTCAAATATTTTACTGTCAACAGCAAATATTTACAAATATTTAAATACTTTCCACACATTAGCTGAAGCGATTTGTTTGTCCGCACTGGACGTTGGAGGATTGAAAATTATTATTTAGTTGATGTTTGTAAACAAATTCAAATTGATGGCATACCATACCTGGTGGTCAGACCTCTGCCATGCTTCTTGGGATTGGTATATTGAAAAAGAGTCAATTTTCCACCAATTAAAGCGAAATGTGCATGCCGAAATCGGCCATATATATACTGGAAGTGAGCGTATGGGAAATGTTTGGAATTGAGGCAATTTTTGAGGTGTTCAATCGTCCAAGAATGATTCAACAATAGTGTGGATTTTTGTGAAAGTACCAATTTGATCTTCTCACGAGATTTTTCACGCAATTCTCGGTGGTTGGGTGGAAGGGAAAAAAAACTGGGCACTAAATCATTTCATGGGGCAGAGAGATGAAAAACAACAGTGAGACACTCTAATCTGTTTCTACCAGCACCAGTCATCAAATTACCACGGCGAGAGATCATAAAAAATTGCTGCCGCGATGAGTCTCAAAAGAGAGATTTTGGGTGGACGCGTCACGAGAGTTGCTTGAGATGAGCCTGGGACTGAAAGAGGAATGGTGAAACAGGTGAATGTGGAGGAGTGGCTTTTATATTGTATAATATGGCTTCATTGTTGTTGGATAAAAATGTTAAAAACTCATGATGGTGAGGAGACCCGGGAAAAAATTCGACAACTCAATTTATTAAAACAAGGCATCAAGTGCGAGAGAGAGCCCATAATATAAAGCCCCACCAAGAGATCAACGTATTTTTATAGCCATCCTCCCGAGAAATATTCTTTTTCTCAAATGGTGTAAAAAGATACAATTTCCTGCTTAGTTTTTTGATATATCGATGGAGAGAAATTGACCATGCGGGCTCTTGGGAGAGAATGAGAATTTCTTGGATCATCAACAAGAAGTGATCTTAGGAAGGTGAAAAAGTCACTCGACCGATCATCGAGAATGGGATAGTTTGGCGGAAAAGATCGCGACAAAAACACCGTCACACGGCAATTTGGGGAAAATTTATTGACTCTGTGTGGCTTCTTCTCATTCTCAAATAGAAATCGTGTGAAAATATAATAGATTTTAAGAAAACTTATATCCAATCTTCTGCATCACCAACAAATTGATGTTTTTAGCTTAGATGATGGAAAGTCCACGATATTACACTTCCAGACAAAAGTATAATTTCATAATTTTCTCAAATAATTACATCTCTTGATCGTTGATAAAATGGCACAAATCTCGACTTCTATACTGTTAAATTGTTTGTGCAAAAAAATATCCCACTGAAGATGGCAAAAATCTACTTATGAAAGTGATGTGAAGAAAGTGGAAGACTTCTTGCAGTGTTTTTCTACATAACTCACACCGAAATAACTTCATGGACAAAAAAGCTGATGGCTCCATTTCATCATTTTCCACATCTCTTGCATGAGATCACTTTATGATTAATATGTTCATTTCTGGGCGGAGTGCTTAAGGTGCAAAAATCGTCAACATTAAAACAGTTTCATAACACACCGAGTGAATGTTGGAGGAAAAAAAGCCTCTTGGTCGGTGAAGGGTTTCCATTTCCTGGATGTTTTTGCGATGATGTCGAAAGGAAAAAAAATTGTGTCCTTGTGTCGATATACACATGTGTCAGTGTTTATTACAATAATTGCGTCAAAATTAATTAGAGGAACTCACCAGAGTACGATGTTATTAGATCTTGAGATGAAGAACAAATTACAGGGGGAGATACTTGAACTGCAGTGGAAATTTCATTAGATTTCCAATGGATAATAAAACTGGAAATTTAATAAGACTTCCAGTGGAAGTTCCATATCATTTCCAAATCAAATATTATACTAAAATTTCATCAAAAAATGTTTAGTCAGTGAAAAATTTCATTTGGTTTACATAAAAATCAGTTGGTTAGTAAAAAAATCAGTTACATATTCTCATTTGTCAGTAAAACAGTAAGTTTGATTAGTAAAGAATCCAATTTGATCAGTAAATAGTAAATCAAGGGGGAAATATTATGAACTGAAGTGGTGTACATTTTAATAGAACTGCACTAGACCTTTTGGAAGTGGAATGGAAATGCTAAAATAAGTCAAGTTTTCAAAAGCATCAAAGAAAGGTCAAGATTTTTGGATAGTTCTTCCAGAGCCTTAGATTTTCTAAAAGCTTTTTAAAAATTTTCAAGAGCTTTTAAGGAAATTGCCAAAAATTAAAAATATGCTTTATTATAGCATAGAAAGTTTTCTAAAATTCTTGTAAACCACTACTGACGCAGAAACTTACGAGCATTTAAGTTAAAAGATTCTGGAATATTTGAAAAGCTTTCGGATATTTTTTAGAGCTTTTGAAGGTCTAGCTAAGCATTTGAAAATTCT
>CAKKOB020002676.1:0-11820 GCA_918844115.2 Phlebotomus perniciosus
ATTTTTAAAGAGAATAAAGTAAATTGTAGAATTAAAATAAAAAGAAATGATCCGAATAAAAATTCGTTGGTTGAAAAATGTCGGAGTTAACGGAATTTAGCTGAAACGCAATGGTTTGTATCTTGGCTAATAGTAGACTTATATAGAAAGTCTTTTCACTGAGTTTATTTCCGGAAGGAAAATCATTTTCATTTTTAAAGAAGCTTTTTCCAGTCGGAAAAGCCTATTTCCTAGGTTTAAAACGGCCTCTTTGATAGCGAAGACAAACACCTACGTTATTAAAGTGTCTATTATTTAGCTAAGACATACTTGCACAGTTTTGACTCCTGTAAGCGTTTTCTGAGGAAAATCCCATGACACATATAGGATTTGTCTTACAAAACTTCCCAATCCATCGAACAGCTGTTGTTTTTTGACAATCGATTGTTTACAAACAAAAGAGTTTCGTGCGATCTCAATGAATTCCAATCCAAAAGTAAGTTTACAAGCTTTAAGAAATCCCTCTTGACTTTCTTTAATTACCAAAGAAATGCATTTTAGGCCAATCTCATCCCTAGAATAATCAAAGAACTCAAAGCAAATGAAATCATTTGGAATGTGAATCATCCACAATTCCGCGTTGAAGTTGTAAGGAATTCTGTGCTGAGGGATTCAGCCAGACGTCTGGGTATCAGCAGAGACAGACTTCTCAACTTGACAACATATTTGAAGAAGGAATTCCACAAGGAAGAGCGAAAACGGAGGAATTCGACCAACAAGAAAGAATGGAAGTGGTACAGACAAGTGACATTCCTCAAGGATGGAACTCACTTCCAGCCAAGATATCTAACGCCAACAGTTAATCAGGCTGATGAGGTGAGACAGCCCCCAGACTCATCGTCACGGGCTGAAAAGTCCAGTGAAAGATCAGAAGATGAGCAATCACAATCGTCTAATCAGCTGGGTTCCACCTCTCGAGTCTATATAATTAATCCAGACACTGGGATCATTTGCAAGTCAGAGGATGAAGCGTCAGCTACCTCCCCCATCCCTAATAATCACTCTGATGATCCTGACGATGAAATGGTTGGGATTTCAACCATTCCCAGGAGTGAGAGTGAGTCTGAGGATCCAATAGCGGCCAGACCGCCATCGATAACCAACACGGAGTCAGGAAATAAGAAGCTACTGATCGATAGTGCGTGTTCATCCATGAAGTTCTACTTGACCAATGCCAATGTCTCAGAAGATCAGCTACTCTCCTTCCATGGGGACATGATGAAGTTCATGCACTCATATTTCAGGAATAATGAATAAAAAGTATTAGAAGATTCAAATGAGATTTGGATTTTATTAACAGGAACTCTCTCTTTACTTCTTCCTCCTTTTATTGAAATACGAATGCATGTAGGTGATTAGGTCGCTGTGAAAGGCCACCAAATCTTCCTCCTGAAGTTCCTCATTGGACAACTGGAAGGAGACAGAAGAGCAGACTCCGTCGATTATGAACTTCCTCTTTGCATTGCTCAATCGGGCGAAGCTGGGCTTCCTGGCGACGGGATCCTCTTCCTCACTCTCTGGCTCCTCTTCTGGCGAAAGGACATCAACTGCACTGTCGGCTTGGAAGTGCAGAGAGTCCAGATTCTCATCCTCTTCTGTTTTGCAAGTAATGAAGATTTCATTGGTTGAATCCTGATTAGAGGAATGGGGCTGATTGTCTTCAGATCTCTCTGTCTTGATATTGGGGAAGGACTTCAGTGTGATGGTTGAGGAGGAGGAAGCTTCTTGAGAATCTGGTTGATTCATGTTCTCCAGGAAATTAAGACTATCATTTGGCGTGAGATCCTGTTGGTTTCTTAAATCTCTCAAATCTTCGAGGAATGAACAAGCGCTGTACCACTTCCACTTCTTCTTAATTTGTGTTCCTTCCTTCTTGTGTGTCTGCATCTTTCTATACTCATTAACATACTGACTCTTCACATAAGTGATCAATTTGGAGAGTTTAGCAACTGTGAGTCCTGTCTTCTTGGAAATCTCAAGCAAGGCAGTTAATCTCTTTGGTCTCAATTCCGGATGGAGTGTTAAGTCCCACAGGAGCCTATTCTTCTTCATTTCGCCTATCATCATCTCGACAATGTTTGAAATGGTTCTCACTTTCACAATACTAAAACTTGGATTTCGATAAGAACGCGTAGAATGCATTCTGATTCGCTATAACAGCCCCACAATTTGTTTACAAAAAACAAAACACAAATCTTGATCGACTTATCGACACAGCTGATTGGTCGACCTTGTCGATAATGTTTACATTTTTTGGATGCCTAAAAACAATCGGTGGGTGGTGGGTTTTCTGTGAATTTCTAATCTAAGATTTATTTGCAAAAGTAAATTATTTTGAGGCACTTTCTTCCGGTAAAACTAAACAGTGTGTTGTCTTTGAAAAAAATGAGTAAAATGAGAAAGCACAAGAAAAAGCGATATAATTTATTCAGCGAGGAGAACATGTCGGCAGCAATAAGGGAAATCCTGAAGGGAAACCTTCGCTTTTCAGAAGCCGTAAGACGCTTTGATATAAAAAAATCAACGCTAGCTCATCGCTTAAGGAATGTGCGAAGTCGCGGAGTAGAATCCCTGGATCGTGAGGAAACACCCATCCAGAAGTTGGGATTGAAAAATGGAGATAAACATAGTAAATTCGCCTCTAGCCAGGTATTTACTAACGAAGAGGAGAGAGCCTTAGTCGAATATCTTCAGATTTGCTCCAAGATCAATGATGGATTGACTGTAAATGCAATAAGGGAGGCAGGGTATCGATTGGCTGTATGCTGGGACATAAAGTTTCCGGCAAGTTGGGCAACGAATGAAAAAGCAGGGAAAACCTGGACTAATGGATTTATCAACAGGCATAAGTAAGTTTATTCTCTTTCTAATATAATTTCATAATTATAATCCTGTGTCTGTTTCAGGGATCTTCCACCGACGAAGCAAGGAAAGCCAACAAAAGAAGAACTCGAAAAGAATGAGAAGTGGAAATGGTACGACATCTCAACTTTCCTTGAAGAGCTTAAACATTCAGGATGGACCGTCCCTAATCGCAGAACAAGAAATGATGATAATCTCAACTCAGATTTACAAGAAGCATCCTCCAAAATCATTAAATCTGAAGATGATCAACTGGATTCAACCAATGAAATCTTCATCGTTAATCCATACACTGGGATTGCTTGCAAGACCGAGGAGAATGAGGATCTGGAGTCCCTGCACTTCCAAGCCGACAGTGCAGTTGATGTCCTTTCGCCAGAAGAGGAGCCAGAGAGTGAGGTAGAGGATCCTGTCGCCAGAAAGGCCAGATCTCCCCGATTGAGCAATGCAAAGAGAAAGTTCATAATCGACGGAGTCTGCTCTTCTGTCTCCTTCCAGTTGTCCAATGAGGAACTCCAGGAGGAAGATTTGGTAGCCTTTCACAGCGACCTAATCACCTACATGCATTCATATTTCAATAAAAAGAGGAAGAAGTAAAAAAAGAAAAATGTTTTCTTTTAAAATTTTATTTAAAAACTACTTTACGGTGGATCCCCGGAAAGACTCGCCACTGCCTTTTGGAGAGCCTCCCCGAAGGATTTCACATACAGTGGTGATATATCCGTGAAGAGAGCATAGGGAGTCTCATAAGTTTTTGATTTTTCCTCCATCTCTGGGTTGACATTGTCGAATTCCTGGCCAACAATGCGAAATCCCATCGCAGAGACACAAATACAGACATTCTGCTCCTCCAAAGTGGTGGCATTGAGGAAGATCCTGCGATTCGTCGACTCCAGACGATGAGACACTTCAATGACTTTCAGATGTGCCTTCACGTCCTGGACAATCGCAGCAGCTTCCTGTTGCCAGTCCATCAGCTCGGAATCCCACATTCCTGTTTGTTTTTGTTTACTTTTTACTCACAATTATATTCACCACTTCGCGAGTCGCGTCGCGAGTGGTGAATTTCTCAGTTTGTCAAGTGCCGGTGCTCGCGTGTTTGTGGCCAGGAAAATCTTCGAGATGACTGCTTTTGAGGGTGAGAAAAGCAAAATTTTCCTTCATGGAGGTATTTTAAAGTTTAGCTAATCCTCTTTTTGGTAGAATTTGGTGTTTTGCCGGAGATTGGACGGGCCGTTGACGAAATGGAGTGGACTCTGCCGACAGATGTTCAAGCGGAGGCGATCCCCCTCATTCTGGGCGGTGGGGACGTCCTGATGGCCGCCGAGACGGGCAGTGGCAAGACAGGAGCCTTCTGTGTGCCTATTTTGCAAATTGTCTGGGAGACATTGAAGGACATTCAGGAGGGAAAGGGCCAGAAAGGTGGCGGATCAGCAGGTGTTGTGGCCAAGCCCTGGACAATGTCCTTCTTTGATCGTGGCAATGCCCTGGCAGTCTCTCCGGATGGCTTCAAGTGTCAATCGAGGGAGTTCAAGGAGTGGCACGGTTGTCGCGCAACAACAGGCGTCCAGGGCGCTGGGAAGTACTTCTTCGAGGCGACAGTGACGGATGAGGGACTCTGTCGTGTTGGCTGGTCCACTCAGGCGGCTAATCTGGACTTGGGCACATGCAAGTGCGGTTTTGGATTCGGAGGAACCGGGAAGAAGTCCAATAGTCGTCAATTTGATGATTATGGGGAGGCTTTTGGGATCAATGACGTCATCGGATGTCTCCTGGATCTACAGTCCAATGAGGTGAGCTTCCTGAAGAATGGAAAACACCTGGGTGTGGCATTTAAAGTGCCGGATTTCCTGCGCACGGAGGCTTTCTATCCAGCTGTTGTGCTGAAGAATGCCGAGATGTTGTTCAACTTCGGCGAGGAGGCGTTCAAGCATCCCCCACCGGAGGGGTTTGTGGGTCTGGTGAATGTGCCGGGGAAGTGTGTGAAGAGTAATCCTCTGGCAGCACCCACGGCGGCTGCATTGGCGGATGCCAAGCCCAAACCAAACGCACCACAAGCCATTATTATTGAACCGTCGAGGGAGCTGGCGGAGCAGACTCTCACTCAGATCACGCGCTTCAAGAAACACCTCAAGGATCCCGTGATCAGTGAGCTGTTGCTGATTGGTGGAGTGAATGTGAGAGAGCAGATGGCAGTGTTGGAGAGAGGAGTTGATATAATTGTTGCGACTCCCGGGAGATTGGAGGATCTCATTGGAGGAGGATATCTCTTGCTGTCTCATTGTCGCTTCTTCGTGCTGGACGAGGCGGATGGATTGCTGAAGCAGGGCTATGGGGACATGATTGATCGGCTGCATAAGCAAATTCCCAAGATCACAGCCGATGGGAGACGGCTGCAAATGATTGTCTGCAGCGCAACTCTTCACTCCTTTGAGGTGAAGAAGATGGCTGAGCGTCTCATGCACTTCCCCACGTGGGTGGATCTCAAGGGGGAGGACGCCGTGCCGGAGACTGTGCATCATGTGGTGGTCAGAGTGGATCCGCAGAAGGACACCGCCTGGCATAATATGAGACAGCGCATCCAGACGGACGGGGTTCATGCTCAGGATAATGTGAGACCAGGGAATAGCACGGCGGAGACTCTGTCGGAGGCAGTGAAGATCCTCAAGGGAGAGTACGCCGTGAGGGCGATTGAGGAGCACAACATGGACAGAGCGATCATCTTCTGTCGCACGAAGCTGGATTGCGACAATCTGGAGCGCTTCCTCAAGATGGTGGGTGGTCAGAAGTACTCTTGTGTGTGTCTGCATGGGGATAGGAAGCCGCAGGAGAGGAAGGGGAATCTGGAGGCGTTCAAGGAGAAGCGCGTGAAATTCCTCATCTGTACAGATGTCGCCGCCAGGGGGATTGATGTATCCGGATTGCCCTTCATGATCAACATCACCCTTCCGGATGAGAAGTCCAACTATGTGCATCGCATTGGGCGTGTCGGCAGGGCGGAGCGGATGGGTCTGGCCATTAGTTTGGTGGCATCGGTGCCGGAGAAGGTCTGGTATCATGGGGAGTGGTGCAAGTCGCGCGGCAGGAATTGCTGGAACACCAATTTGACGGATCAGCGGGGATGCTGTGTGTGGTACAATGAGATGAACTACCTGGCAGAGATTGAGGATCACCTCAACATCACAATTCCGCAGGTGGATAAGGATATGAAGGTGCCAGTGAATGATTTCGACGGGAAGGTGGTTTATGGGGAGAAATTGAAGAATACAGGATCTGGCTACAAGGATCACGTCCAGCAATTGACCCCTGTGGTGCAACAGCTATCAGATCTGGAGTCTAAGGCTCAGATACTCTTCCTGAAACATCTTCCCGTGAGATAAATCAGAACTCTTTCCCGGAAACTCATAATTTATTTAACCATCGGATTTTTCAAATGATTAAAGAAGCATAAGAAGACTAACGGGATTTTTCAGAGCCTCCCGGAAACTGCTTTAGTAGGCATCAAGCCTGGGCGGTGGAGCGTAATGCTCCTCACTGCTGCGCTCCCCCTTGAGCCACTGACGGTGTCTCTCGTTGCGCATTGCGTGGAAGCGAAGCAGTTGCTTCCGTCTGCCCACGCACTCCTGGAAATCCTGGATGAGATCTGCACACTTGCGTCGCCCCACATCCGTCCCGTAAGCCTCCAGGCACTCCATCATGTTGATCTCATAGTCCCCGCATTTGTCGTAGTGCTGGCAATTGGGAACAGCCGCCGTGATGTCCGTGAAGATGTTACGGAGAAATGGTTGCGAGGACATCCTTGATTCTTAGGATTATCGAAGATTTTCAGCCTCCCAGGAAAATTATTACGCCACTTAACCTCAAAATCACTGTTTTTCAGGGTGACAAATGACAATCAAGGCAGCCAACTGTTATTTGAATTTTGTGGTGAAAACGACTTTTGTTTTTTCGGGATGAAAAATCTCAAAAAATCTTTATTTTAGTTTTAGTGAAAAATACGTGAATTGTGGCTAATATTGCAATTTTATTGAACACGTACAATTAAGAAAAAAGCCTTACAGAAGCATCTCTGCAGATTTGTCACGGGAAAAGGGTGAGTTATCATTTTTCCTTCATTTCCACGCAAACATCGTCACTTGGGAACCGAAAAAACAAATTTCCCTAAAATTTAAAGATAAAAAGATGAACAATTTAGCAAATCTCCCTCCTGATTGAGTATTGGCACGATGAATTTACGGGATGGCACAATTGTCTTCGCTTTGTCACCAGTTTCCGGGAATCATCATAGAGATATCCTCCAGGGGTTCAAGATTCTCCTTATTGTCCATTGTATCGCAGCTGCCATCGTTGAATCCACTATCAGTTCTCGTGAAGTTACCCTGTTGCTCCTTCCGCTCCACCTTCACGTCTGGCCGTCCGAAGAACTCCATCGCGTCGTCGGATTCGACGATCTGGGAGAAGGAGTGCGAGAGATTCTTCCGGCTGGCCGACCGGCAGCGCATGGGTGTCTCATGGATGGCCAGAGTTTCATTCTGACTCATTTGCATCCCATCATCTCCCTCAGAACACACCACAGACATTTCCAACATTTTTCTAGACTCCTCTGGCGACATGTCCACCGACAGCTCGGATCCCACCCTCTCGGGAGTGCTCTGATAGATGCTGGAGGTGCTGCTGCGAGCTCTCTGCTGCTCCCCGGATGCTGACAACTTCCCAATGGGTGATAGGGAGCCGAAAGTCTCCCTCTTGATCGGCGTGATGGATAAATTGGGTGAGAAGGAACTTCTATCGTGAGGCGAATTGAAATTCCGCCCTCGGAACTTCTTACACCAACTCTCTGGGGTGTCTGTTGTCCAGGTGTTGGGCGGTGGCATCACAACAGCATCCTCCATGTCCTCCTCTTCACTCTCAGGCGGTCCAAATAGTTTCCTCCTCAGCGAAGTGTCGATCTTCTCCTGATCGTACACCTCCTCCGGCTGCTGTTGATCCGCCGTGAAGGTGAAGAAGGGCGCCAGGGCGTCTTCCACCTCCTTAGGCAATCTCGGTGGTAGTGTCAGTATTGTCTGAGCTACTCCAATTCGCTTCCCAGACTCTGGTCTCTCAGGCTCCTCCTCCTCCTCCGTCCAGACGATTTTCGCCTGTCTCGTGACCGCCTCAATGGGACTGGGTACGGTGTGTTGCTCCCGGAAGTACGTGGAAATAGCCGCTTGAGCGCGAGCCTCCACATCGGGGTCCGGAGAGTCCAGGAATTGCGTCTCGTGAGCCTCAATGGTGGCCGGATTGAGCACAGAAACCTGCTCCATTGTCCATTCGAATTGCGTTGAGGAGTGAGGCGGCGTGGTGGGTCGATGAAACAGGGATGGACTGAAAAAGACACTCATTAGCTACTTAATCACTTTTCCGGGCATCCTCCTCTCATTTTACCTGCAAATCGCCGGCAAGTGAAGTCTCTCCGTGAGAGACGCCTCAAAGGGATTGACAACTCTCTTGATGTGCGACAAGGGAGGAGTACTTATCATGGGCAGTAGGTGGAATCGACCACCACGGAGGGGTGTCTGAGATCCTGATGACTTTGGTGAATTCAGGGGCTCCCTGTTGCGCTCCAGGAAGCGCATTTGGGGCGAGATCTTTTTGCTAGGCGTTGATGGATTCATTGCTTTTGTCCCGCATGGAAAATCCCTCGGTGGGTGGATTAATATGGCACAGATTGGGCAATTGTGTAGCTGGAGGGTGGCTGGAAGCACTTCTGAACACTTTTAGGGCGTGAAAACACGGGAAAATGATCAAGATCACTCAATGCACTGCCCAGGAATGCGTTTCCCGTTTTCCCCACTCTTTAATTTTAACAGTGTTGAATATGGCAACCCGGTGGGTGGTGAGTTTGTCATTTGAACTTTTTAACGGTTGCTGCAATGCTTGTAGAAATTCAGGAAATTTCTTTGGATTTCTTAATGAAATATGGAAAAAATGCATAAAAACACATAATTTTAATGTGATAAGAAAAATTTATTTCAGCTATTTACTCTCTCTTTCATTAGAACGCTCTTATACATGATAATATCTCTCAAGGGTGTATCAAATGTTTTCGCAGAAATGAATTCGTTTTTATATTTCTTTTAATTAATACAAAAATTATGAAAGAAAAGAAATGTATAGCACTCATATGTTTTTATATATAGCTCACTAAATATTTCAACACGAAATTGCATCAACAGAAATGTTAATAGTTGAAAGGAAAAAAGAAATACACAGACAACATCCAAAAGATGTTTTAATTTTTAATTTATCAAATAAACAAAATTCTCAACTTGTTTTCCCAGGAAAAAAGAATTTCCATAAGAAAACAAATTATCGTAATTGATGCTCTAAAAATGGATTTCTACCTTCTCAATTTGCGGTTAATTCTCATTGAAATTTCATATTTTTTTTTTACTTGTGTGTGAAGAATCTCATTGAAAAGCTTTGACTTCTTTTTTTTTTAATTAGCTTCTGATCTCTAAATATTCTCTTGTATTCTTGTTTTTCTTTTAAACTATCATTTATTGGTTAAACTTGCTTTTCTCTCCTCATTTCAATCAAATGTTTCTCCTTTTTTGCTCTTTTTCTTAGTATTTTTTTTCTTCTTCTCTTTTGTGTGTGTGTTTTGCGTGAAAAAAAGGTTGAGTGCTTTAAGATGCGGAATTTCCTTCGCCATTGTCTGAGTAATTGTTCCCATTGACAATAAACGATGTGCCCAGACCGTACAGGTGTCCGCAATACTTTGCATTATCGATGTTGTCCTCGAAGAACATCTTAAAAAAAAAGAGTAATAAATTGTTGAGAAGAGTTAAAACTAGAGGAATAAAATTTTTTATAAAAAAGGATAGATAGTTTGTGTCTCGAATAAACAGTGAGCCTCTTTGTTAAATAACAGATGGTTTGAGTCTTTGCTGTGAAGATCCTATTTCAGATGAATGAAAATTTTATATTCAGAAAAATTCGGAAATCATGATTAGAAATTTCAAAGCGAGATTATTAGGCTTCACCGGAACTGCGGCTAAAAACCATTTTCCAATCAAACTTTCCGACCATTTTATACAATTCAAAAAAAAAAACTCTCTTTTTCTTTGCATTAACTGCATTTACTCCAGTAAAATTTGTGTAGAAACTTAAAAAAAAAACAATACAACTCGGAAATTTCGGGTTTTAACAGGAATTTTCCGGTTTTACAGGTTCGATTTTGACGAATGAGAACTTTTTAGAAACGTCCCACAAAATTCTATAATTTCCTAGTACATTAGAAGTTCATCTGACCGTCGCTAGTGGCGTTTAAGTTGGAAAAAAGATTTTAAACCTGTAAGCTTCTCAGATTAGATAAAAAAAACATTTGAAAATTATTCTCACTTCCTCACGATGTATTATATTTGACACATAAATGTGTTTTTTATTGCCCCGACACAAAAATGGCAATACTGTAATCCAAATGTTTATCCGTTTATCTGTTTATCCGTTTATCCGTCTGTTATTTACCTGGAGGCCAAACGGTTGCAGATAGAGACTTCCGGTCTATGGGGGACCCCCCCTAAAGTCAACCCTGGGATCAGGACCAGGCCCTTCATTTTTCTAAAAAGCCCCCTTATCCCCTATAAAAACATGTTTTTTGGTATATCTCGAAAACGGCTCTAACGATTTTTTTCATTTTCACATATATTTTGTAGATTCACTAGACGCACTTTTCGTCCATACATGCCAATGACCTCCATACATTCCGTCTAACGGTTTTTGAAGGTCAAAAATTAAAATTTGACATTTTTTAAAGTTTTTTCGCCCTGAACCCTATCATGTGGGTACTCATTGGAAAGGTCTTTGAATTTCCTACAAATCTAAACTGGTTTCAACAGATTTTTTCATCCCTCTAACTCCTTCCTCCTCAGACGCAACGTGTCGGGGCACTCTGCCAAGTCTAAAATTGGCAATCATTTTTTTTTATTGAAAAGCTTTTGAAATTTTTCAGGGGCTTTAAAGGACATTCCTAAACTTTGAAAAATGTTAGCTGGATTACCTGAAACCTTTCTAAAATTGCTGTAAAAAAAAGCTCTGCGTAAATTTACGAGTATAAAAAAATCTGGAAAATTTATAAAGCTTTCGGATAGTGAGGTGATCGAGTTAGGGTGGCTTTCTGGGTGCTCTCGGCGGTCTCTGGGGTGGAAAGGCGCCCCTCAGTCTTTCGCGATTTCCTCTTATTTCTCATCCAAGTGGTGGAAGTGAATCCACAATATAAAGATTTTGTTTAGTATGAAAAATAAAAATGATATGATGAAAGCTTATGAAAGCATCTGAATTGGAGCTTTGAAGAGCTTTTCTACAAAAAGTGGAAGTATTGGAAGTGGTGTATGTCTTTTTGACCCTAATATCTCCCCCTTGAAATCCTACATGGAAAACTTCAACCATAAATCCATGAAAAAATCATTTCTATTTTCTATTATATATAATGTGCATCACCATACATATGTTTCTCTTTGAATTTTCCACCATTTTCCTTGGAGAGAGACCTTCTCATGGCTGATCCGCTTCTGTTCTTTTTTTATGTCTCTTGTAGACCATCGGAGCTCCAGTGACACCAGAGGAGAGACACGTCGCCAACATGCAAATCAATGGCTACGAGAATCCAACATACAAATACTTCGAGGTCAAGGACTAAGCGTGTGTCCTTTGCAGAAGGAGTGGCGGCGTGAGGTGAAGAGAATCAAAATGGAAAGTATAATCCTTTTATATTCAATAATGGTACCGCGAGATAAGAAAAACTGATGAGAGATGAAAAAAATTGTGGGTTAAGATGAAACAATAATAGCCACAGATATATTTAGAATTTAGCATTACACATAAAGATGAAAATTACCTATAATTAATTATATACCTTTGAGGAAAATGAATGGCAAA